>JAODAL010036882.1:0-41095 GCA_025379985.1 Phyllomedusa bahiana
TTACATGGTCCCCGGGGGCTGGGTAACGCGGGAGCTGCTGATCTTATCACTGGCGGCATACCAGGGCTTTATCCACCCGGTAACTGGCGCTAATATATCAGTTATAGGAGAAATCAGAAAAAAAAAGTTGTATAAAAACACCCCAAAGGTCTATTTCTGACCTTATGTGGGGGCATAATATGAAAAATAAAATATTTAAAAAAACACATACAAAAAATAAAATTGTATTTAAAAATCCACTAACAGATGAAATCTAACTTTTACCCCCGCCACTTTTGCTTTTTAAAATTAAATAACGTTGAAAAAAACAGAGTATTGGAGCCCGGAGACTGATGTGATCTGATAAATCGCAGCATCTGTAGGCACCAAGCCCTGGCGCACAGCAAAACGGGGACACAGAAACAGGGAGCAAGGAGGCTCCCAGGTATCCTGCATAAACATACTTGAAACTTTTTAAATGCAACGATTGAGAAGCAGGACGTAAAAACCTCTGTGCCTTCCTCCAGAAGAGCCCGCTGTTGCTGACGGGGGGCTCCCCCTCCACTGCAAAGTCAGACTTAAATCAAAATTTTGGGCTCAAAATGACCCCCGGGATGCACGCCCCAGTGTCTTGAGGTGAGCGGCTGCCCGCCACGCCGGCCCTGAATAGAAGCCCTATCCGACCCTTCCACATCAGATACTATGGTGGCAAACATGCAAGGTTCTTCAGATGTCTGTGTCCTCCGAGCTGCAAAATATCACCATTAAAAGGGTTGTCACTACATTGATTCATCTCACCTCAGACCTGTTTTCTTGGTTTCATTTTGAATTCAGGGCGTGTTTATGTTTCTACAAACCTCATTAGAAGCCGGGTCGTAGCATAGCAACCAGTGCGGGCACCTATCAAAAATCTAACGGCTGTAGCATAGCAACCAGTGCGCACCTATCGGGAGAGAACAACCCGTCTTAGCTATAGCAACCATGCGGGCAGCCTATCAGGGAGAAACAAACAGGCCCGTACTAAAAACCATCTGGTACCTATCAAGAGTTTTGGAACGGGTCGTACTATACAACCGAGAACCGATGCAGCCCAACAAAGGGGATATAGAATAGGTCGGACACTGTTAATGACACAAATGCAAGGTGACTTTTTTTTTTGAAAGTTTTTTTAAACAAATAAGAAATTCTAGTAGGAACAACCCCTTAAATATAAAAGTTCACTCACCGCATCTCCCCTCTTGTTTGGGTCTCCAGCCCATATCCATGGAGGGCCATGTCCAAAAATTTAGGCCTAAAAAAAAAGATATAAAATGATGGATGCAGATATGGAAAGACTGAATGCTAAAGGGGCCCACTATGTCGCGGCTGGGCAGGGTGGGGATGAGGAACCACTGCTCTCCCCAGGATAAGTTTGATCTGACATGTGAACCTTGCACACACTACTCTGTATTTAGTCTGGATCCATTATGAAATCTCACTTGCACACAGTGGGTTAAATTAAGAGACAAAAATTAAAAAAATAAATAAAAACATTAAAACTTTAAAAATTCACCAGAAAAGTAACACAGATAAAAGGACTGAAAAAATTAAATCATCAGAGAAAAAAAAAAAATTCTGTTGCATTGGCCGGGAATCGAACCCGGGCCTCCCGCGTGGCAGGCGAGAATTCTACCACTGAACCACCAATGCTTCCATGTAAGTCTATGGCGATTTCTACATAGAGGAGCCTAACAGTGCGTGTCACCTCTAGTACTGCAGGGTGGGAGGGATAGTGAAGGGAGATCTAGAGCTCAAATCCGTCTCTCCTCTTGTGTGTGTGAACAGTAACATGTGCACCTGCCGCAGAGACAGAAACGCATCTCTTCTAGAAATCTGCTGTATGTTTTAATCTCATGAAAATATCTTCATTCTGTTTCTTTGCTGCTTAAATACTTCATTGACCTTTCTAGACTTTTTATGTTTTTATTTTATCATCATAACTTTTTGCTGTTTTTCTACTTTATTTACCTCTATTGATTTATTTTATGTTTCTATTTTATTAACATAACCTTATTCCATTTCTTTGCAGTTTTTATCCTTTATTTACCTTTTTCGACTTGGTATGTTTTATCTTGTTATATTAACTTTTATTCTGGTAATTTGCTTTACTTAGTATTTACTTTTTTTTTACCTCTGGGGATTTAGTTTGTATTTATTTTATTACAACAACTTTATTCTGTTTATTTGATGTTTTTCTGCTTTACCGCCTGACTTATTTTATGATTTTTATTTATTTTATTTTTTTTAAGGGTACATTCCCATGGAATATTTTGTTGCGTAATTGCGGCAAAACACGCCCGGCAAATATAGTAAAAAGATGTTTAGACGGGAACGATTTTACGATCGTATTTCTGACCTGTCAATTGTTTCGGGCGTTAATGCGCCAAGAAGTAAAAAGGATACGAGGCTGAGAGCTGACTCCCACTGAAAGTACTCGCTGGCCAGCATGTACTTTAAACAGTGCTAAGGAAGGCATATTGTGGCACGTACCTGTGCACGCTGCACTATGCCTTGTGGATGTACCCTAACATTTTTTTACTTTTTTTTTTAGCTACTTCTTTATTTTATTTTTTCTGAATAAAATACATAGCACATTTTTTTGCCTTTACAAGCAACTTCACCCTCAGTTATTATCCATTGATACCTTTACTTGTATAGTGCTGCAGTGCAGAGGGGCGCTCACATAGACATTGATGACATTGATCGGATATGTCATTACAGTCTGATAGCTGTGGGTCCTGCCTCTTTTCCGGGAACAAGCCCTCCAGGGACTCAAGTCCAAAGGGAGAGCTAGTCACGCTTTTGCACAACTGTCCATTTTTTGTTTCTAGGGAGTGTTTCCCCATTTGACAGGGAGCGCTGTGTGTTCTCCATTCTGTTCTATGGGAGTTCCCAGTACAGGGGAGCACTGTGTTCTCCATTCTATTCTATGGGAGATACCAGTATCAGGGATGCGCTGTGTTCCTCTCCATATCTGTTCTATGGAGTTCCCAGTACAGGGGAGCGCTGTGTTCTCCATCCTGTTCTAATGGAGTTCCCAGTACAGAGCAGCGATGTTGGTTCCGCGGGGTTCTGTTCTGTGGGAGTTCCCAGTACAGGGGTGCGCTGTGTTCTCTCCATTCTGTTCTATAGGAGTTCCCAGTACAGGGAGCGCTGTGTTTTCCATTCTGTTCTGTGGGTGTTCCCAGTACAGGGGAGCGCTGTGTTTTCCATTCTGTTCTATGGGAGTTCCCAGTACAGAGCAGCGATGTGTTCTCCATTCTGTTCTATGGGAGTTTCAAGTACAGGGGAGCACTGTGTTCTCCATTCTGTTCTATGGGAGTTCCCAGTACAGGGGTGCGCTGTGTTCTCTCCATTCTGTTCTATGGGATTTCCCAGTATAGGGGAGCGCTGTGTTCTCCAATCTGTTATATGGGAGTTCCCAGTACAGGGAGCGCGTGTGTTTTCTTTATCCATTCACTGTTCTATGGGAGTTCCCCAGTACAGAGGCAGCGATGTGTTTCTCCCATTCTGTTCTATGGGAGTTTCAAGTACAGGGAGCACTGTGTTCTCCCATTCCTGTTCTATGGGAGTTCCAGTAACAGGGAGCACTGTGTTCTCCATTCTGTTCTATGGGAGTTCCCAGTACATGGGAGAGCTGTGTTCTCCATTCTGTTCTATGGGAGTTCCCAGTACAGGGAGCAGAATGTTCGGTTGTATTCAGAACTCAAATAGAACAGAATGGAGAGTTATGTACAAGCCTGACTAATTCTTCCTTCTGAGCCAAGACTTTCAGAGGCCCAATCCCAAGAGAAGTGTTTGTCCCAAAGGTAGGACCGGCACCTATCAGACTCCGATGACATGTGCTATCAATATATAACTTGGCACTCCGCGCCATTCCAGTGTCTCCCAGTCACCTGACTATGTCCTGCTTTGCATTTGGCTTATGAACATGGCGCCATTCAGTGACTTTAGCGCTCATGTGCAATTATGTTGACGTCACCATTCAGAAGTGTCTTATGTGCGGTGATTTCAAGGCAATAGGACGTGACTGCTCAAGTTGCTGATTGGCTGCAATGAGCCGACCATAGAGCTGGATACAGGCAGGAGACACCACCAGCAGCGTCAGCAGTGCCTGGCAAGTTGAGTATATGTTTTTTATCTTATTAGTGCAGAAATAGCTTAATATTAAAAAAAGACTATTTGGACAACCCCACCATACACAATGATGGCATATCAAGGGTGGGACCCGCATCTCGAGAATGAGCCCCGAAACCTCTCATCTCGGTTACTCGGAAATCACATCAAAGCCAAGGGACAGTCCCGACCGTCTCTCCACTCAAAATTGAGAGGGCTCAAGGTTCGTTGGCAAGGGAGGTGCGGGTCCCAGATGTGGGCCCCACTCTTTTCAGACATTGATGGCATACGTGTTATGTGTGGTGGGACAACCCCTTCAGTTTAAGGAGCCATTACCCCATCTTCTGCTTGATGCCCATTGGGGGGCTGTTCACCTAATCACCTATACGTTCCTTATACCCAGGCTTTAATTGACCATTCTTTTTATATAATGTGTCTAGAAATTTCTACGCAAATTTTCTTGGGTGGGAATAGTCCATTCCGACCACATGGGGCTCAAGGTGGAGATTTACAACATCTATCCTGGTCTCTGAGAACCATGGAGTCGAGCATTTCCCGGGAGAAGAGTGTGAAGGTGACAAGTACATGATAATTTGAAAGCCACCATCACCCTTTTTATTACAATGACAAGTGTGTCCATTCCAGCTCCAGTCATGGTGCCAACATCTTCCTGCCGCCTTTTGCTACCTCTGACACTTCCACAGCAGCTTTGATGTTCTTCCCCCTCCGGAGGTGTCACAGGCAAAGTTCCCATAGCTGTATCCCCCATTGAAGACTGGAGCTCCTTTAGCAGGGGCTGACTGACATTGGCAATCATCATGGTAACGTCCTTGTTGCATGGTCAAAATAGGGACCTTTATATATTATGTGAATAGCAAGTTCTAGACAGGACAAGCAAGAGGGGAGGTGCAGCAGGAAAGTTGGGGCCACATTGTCTACTTTCCTCAAAAAAACTATTCTGAAGGGATTGTTTCCTCCATAGACTTTGATGGCATATCAATAGGACACGCCAACTCTGGGATCGGAACCTATCTCGGGAGCTGGCCCTGAAAGTTGGGACTCAGAATGGAGAGCTGGTAAAGCCTGCACATGACACTCAATCCTGTTCTAGAGGAGTTCCCAGTACAGGGGAGCGCTGTGTTCTCCATTCGGTTCTATGGGAGTTCCCAGTACAAGGGAGCACTGTGTTCTCCATTCTGTTCTATGGGAGTTCCCAGTACAGGGGAGCGCTGTGTTCTCCATTCTGCTCTATGGGAGTTCCCAGTACAGGGGAGCGCTGTGTTCTCCATTCTGTTCTATGGGAGTTCCCAGTACAGGGGAGCGCTGTGTTCTCCATTCTCCTCTATGAGAGTTCCCAGTACAGGGGAGCGCTGTGTTCTCCATTCTGTTCTATGGGAGTTCCAAGTACAGGGGAGCGCTGTGTTCTCTCCATTCTGTTCTATGGGAGTTCCCAGTGCAGGGGAGAGCTGTGTTCTCCATTCTGTTCTATCGGAGTTTCCAGTACAGGGGAGCGCTGTGTTCTCCATTCTGTTCTATGGGAGTTCCCAGTACAGGGGAGCGCTGTGTTCTCCATTCTGTTCTATGGGAGTTCCCAGTACAGAGGAGTGCTGTGTTCTCCATTCTGTTCTATGGGAGTTCCCAGTACAGAGGAGCACTGTGTTCTCTCTATTCTATGTCTGCCCCTCACCTCCTGTCTCTTTCCCCCTCCTTGTAGATTGTAAGCCCTCGCGGGTAGGGTCCTCTCTCCCTCTGTCGTGCCAATTGTCATTATCCCTTATCACTGTACTCGTTTGACTTATGTAATGTATGTAACCCCCTCGAATGTACAGCGCCCTGGAATCATTGGCGCTTTCAATTAAATAATAATATTGGGAGTTCCCAGTACAGGGGAGCGCTGTGTTCTCCATTCTGTTCTATGGGAGTTCCTAGTTCAGGGGAGCGCTGTGTTCTCCATTCTGTTCTATGGGAGGTCCTAGTTCAGTGAAGCACTGTGTTCTCTCTATTCAGTTCTATGTGAGTTCCCAGTACAGGGGATCGCTGTGTTCTCTCTATTCCGTTCTATGGGAGTTCCCAGTACAGGGGAGAGCTGTGTTCTCCATTCTGTTCTATGGGAGTTCCCAGTACAGGGGAGCGCTGTGTTCTCCATTCTGTTCTATGGGAGTTCCCAGTACAGGGGAGCGCTGTGTTCTCTCTATTCTGTTCTATGGGAGTTCCCAGTACAGGGGAGCGCTGTGTTCTCCATTCTGTTCTATGGGAGTTCCCAGTGCAGGGGAGCACTGTGTTCTCCGTTCTCCTCTATGGGAGTTCCTCGTTCAGGGGAGCGCTGTGTTCTCCATTCTGTTCTATGGGTGTTCCCGCTACAGGGGAGCGCTGTGTTCTCCATTCTATTCTATGGGAGTTCCCAGTACAGAGGAGCAGAATGTTCAGTTGTACACAGAACTCCCATAGAACAGAATGGAGAGTTGTGTGCATGCGGGAATGGCTCTCCATTCTGAGCCAACAATTTCAGGGTCCATTCCCAAGATAGGTATAGATCCAATAGCTGGGCCCCGCACTTGTCAGACTTCGATGGCATATTCTATCACTCAGCCTTCAAAGTCCATGGTGGGAGCCCCCCTTTTTAGAAATCTGCTCCTTCTTACAACTTGGACCTCCTTTACCCTGGGTGTTTTGCAATAAAACCCTACAACAATGTGTTGAGAAGTGTGGGGCGAATATGTGTGAATTGTGTCCCTCTCACCTCAACACTCTCCTCAAACCTTTTTTAAACTTTTGAAGTGTGACCAAACCAAATGGTAGAGGGTAGACCCTGGGAACTGGCAGAAGGGACTTTCTGAAGTGCTTGTGAAACTACAAATTGTCCAGAACTCCCAATATCCTGAAGAACTGTGTAAATTAGAGGTTGAAAGTTCAGACGGCTGAAAAATATTCCATAAACCTCCACACTTAGATCTCCAAAGCCTCCAGGCAGCCTGGGTGTGGGTACAAAATCAAGATAGCTTTATAGTTATCCTTTTACTTTGAGACTGATTGCTCGGGGTTGTCTAATGGGACCATAGACATAAGATCTTGGCTGGTCAAGTGAAAAAGAAAATTAACATCTATGGCCAACTTAAGCTCAAAGTCAATGACTTGGTGGAAGGTCATTTCAAGGTCACATACCATGGTGTCCTTCCAAATACCCCAGAATCATTTAGAAAGGGAAGATGTCTCCTTAGGGAGAGCGCCAATATAGGCGTATGGAGATTCTAAATTGCCTTTTTGCACTCCACAAAGCATCTGTATATCACAAGGCATTATGGGAAAGGAGCAGAGAAGCTCTAGCACCCTCTTTTGGATGTAACAAATCCTCAATTTGCTTTTGACCCACTGGATCTTTGGAAAGCAAGAAGGGATATTTAGCCAAGCCAGCATCACTTATCTGTATACAGCCATTTCGGGGTTTTGCCCCTCGTCAGTACAGAGCAGAGCGATGCTAGCTTGGGTGAGTGGGAGGCAATGAGTGGCTCAGAAAGGGAAGATCTCTCCAGAATCATTTAGTCTGTTGACTGTCAACCTGGATCTCGCTCTACTTACCAGGGCCAGGGTCATAGCTTCCTGATCCTAGGGGGGTAGCTATAAAAGGTAAGAGGTAATAGCTGCACCCAATTCCAGGTGCCTATGGGGACCAAAAAGCCTCTCCCCCATGTAATAAGACTCTAGTATTAGCCTTAGCTTCCTAACCCTATGGGGTAACTATAAAGGGTAAGACTTACACCCAATCCCTGGTGCCAGTAGGAACCAAAAAGCCCCATCCACCACATAAAAAGACACTGGTATTAGCCTTGGCTTCACAGGGGTTAGCTATAGGGGTAACATATAATAGTTACACCTAATCCCTAGTGCATGTGAGTCCACTATGTAAGAAGACACTTGTGTTATAAATGGTAAATGGGATCCTAATATCAATTTTGCATTGGGGCCCATTATTTCAAGATACACCTCTGTTTAGCCTAATTGATGTGCAAGCCCCAAAACATATCTTAAATCTGGTGATTGCTCAAAATCTACAAAACAATCATCTAATTTTGATATCAGCTTGACTCCAGGGTTATTGGTTTCTTCCGATCCATTGAATCTCGAGATACCTGAGTTGTGACTTGTTCCCAGGCTCCAAGGTGATAGTAACATGGACATGATAATGAATGGCCTCTACATGGTGTCAAAACTACTTTAGGTCAATGGTTCTTGAACTGTGTCCATGCAGTGTTCTTCTCAACTGTATCCCCGAAAAATCTTTGATCCCTCACAGAAGTTCTAGAAGATGTGACTCCGTCAAGGATCCCGTCCTTCCTCTTCCATCCTTATGAAATTTCTGCTCACCAAGAAGATTCAGCTTCGAGAAGGGTGGTGTGGGTGCACATTTTGATCTCACATGGAGAAGTTTTTAACTGGTTTATCCATGATTGATCGATAGTTCTCCAACCTCTGCTGGTCAACCCAATGACAGAGTGGGTGAGACTCATGTGGTCCTTGGGTGCTCAACTGGAAGTCAGACCGCCACCGGTCACCACCACTATAGAGAATCCTGTTAAAGGGATGATCTCCATAACACATCTCCCATTCTCACGACCTTTGATGTCATATGTATGCCCTAGAGGGGGTACTCTGAAATCTTCTATATTAGTCATTACCTTCTCCCTTGTGTTAGGCTCCATTCACATCACCGAAGGTATCTGCTGGGATAACTTTTTCAAGATATCTGATATATACTGTAGTAGAGCCATTGGGGCTTATAGGCAGGCTCGGACAAGCCCATGGAGAAACAGGTAAAGCCCTTGGTGGACCCCTGGGCATGGTGGACACCTGAGTATGATGAACCCCTAATTATGGCAGACGTAGAGTGGCTACTGGGGAGTAAAGCAAAGTAAAAGAGACAGAGTGCAAGAGTCATGCACAGCCATGTGCAGTCAGGTACACTAACTGTAAGGTGGGCCCCAAGAATAAACTCCACTGGAGGCCCCTAAGAATCAACTTTACTGATGGGTCCGAAAAAGTGCACTTGTGGAGTCTAAGGAATTAACTTCATTGGTGGTCCCCAGGAAACAACTCTACTGGTGGGCCCTAGAAATCAATTCCACTGGTGGGTCCCAGGAATCAGCTACTTTGTTGGGCCACAAGAATCAACTCTAATGGTGGGCCCCCAGAAATCAAATCCAAAGGTGGGCCCCAAGAAACAACTCCTTTGGTGGGCCCCAGGAATCATCTCCACTGGTGGGGCCCAAGAATCATCTCCACTGGTGGGTCCAAAGAATCAACTCCACTGGTGGGCCCCAAGAATCAACTCCACTGGGGGGACCCAAGAATCAACTCCACTGGTGGCCCAAAGAATAAACTCCACTGGTGGACTCCAAGAACCAACTCCACTAGTGAACCCCAAGAATCAACTCCATTGGTGAACCCCAGTCACCCCAGTCTGACCCTGCCTATTGGGCAAAATAGTTTCTTTTGAACTAAATTGCTCTACCTCCCAATCATATACTCTTTATATGTCAGACACAAAAGTGTAGTCTACTACATTTCTGGAGCACAAACTTTGTACAATGGGGAAATATAGCAAACAAAGAAGACTATGTTTGCCCAGTAGACCCCCATGGGAACATCCACCTTGGGCCTGACATGGTGTACATTGAAATAACTTAAATTAGGGAGACCAAAAACATGATCTAAATGGGACATTATTGAGCTGCTCAGCGTCGATGTTCTGACACAATAGCTACTTACAGTGTCAGTACAGTTACGTCCTTCCCTTGTACCATACACCTCTTCTTTATACCATTACTGGCAATGCCGTGATTACAGGAAAACCTGAGGAACATGGAGGTCCAGCCGAAGCCCCATGAATGGGGAGACCACTATAGCTCCATATAAAACAGAGCTTTATCAGAAAAGAAAATCTCCGTACATTACAAAGCTCTACATCGCCTGCGGTGGTCCAGTGCATCCACTACCCGTCCGTTACAGATAGATAGATAGATAGATAGATATGAGATAGATAGATATGAGATAGATAGATAGATAGATATGAGAGAGATAGATAGATATGAGATAGATAGATAGATATGAGATAGATAGATAGAATAGATAGATATGAGATAGATAGATAGATAGATAGATAGATAGATAGATAGATAGATATGAGAGAGATAGATAGATATGAGATAGATAGATATGAGATAGATAGATAGATATGAGATAGATAGATATGAGAGAGATAGATAGATATGTGAAAGATTGATAGATAGATATGAGATAGATAGTGTCACGGACGCCCCTGCGACCTCCGTCCCGCACGTCGGGTTCGGGGTCCGCTCTTGTCCCAGTCCCCACCGGTGTCTACTTACCCTGTCGCGCTCCTGCTCAGTCAGTCCCAGTCTCCCGGCGCGTGGCTCCGCCCCTAGGGCGCGCGCGGCCCGGCTGTTTGAAATTTAAAGGGGCAGTGCGCCGGTAATTGGGTATTGCCGGGCACTGCTCCTATTTAGGTCTGGCCCCTTCCTGCCGGCCCTCGCCGGATCCTTTGTGTGTTTTACCTCTGGAAGAAGCGTTCCTAGCCTTGTCTTGTCTATCCGTGTACCGTACCCCTAGCCTATGTTTATCGACCACGAATCTTGCCGCCTGCCCTGACCTTCTGCCTGCCCACGTTTACGATCCAGAGCCGCCTGTCCTGACCTTCTGCCTGTCCACGTTTATGATCCAGAGCCGCCTGTCCTGACCTTCTGCCTGTCCACGTTTATGATCCAGAGCCGCCTGTCCTGACCTTCTGCCTGTCCCCGACTACGAGCTTGCCTGACGAATCTGTACTACGTCTCCCCTTGGCCGCCACCGCAGGCAAGTCCCGCCAGTGGAAACGACCTGGTAGACTCCCGCCGCAGCAAGTCCATCCCGCTTTGCGGCGGGCTCTGGTGAATACCGGGACCTACTTAGATTCCGTTCCCTGGTGTGGGCTTCCACCATCGCCTGCGGTGGTCCAGCGGATCCACTACCCGTCCGTTACAGTAGGATCCGGCCATGGATCCCGCCAAGGCGTCTTTGCCAAGTGTCGCCAGTATTACCACAGTTGTGGCCAAGCAGTCCAAACAGATCGCACAGCAAGCGCAGCAGCTCGAGCAACTCTCCTCCCTGGTGCAGCAGTTCATCGCCACTCAGCAGCAGCAGTCGGCTGCAGTGGTTCCTCCCGGGGCAGTTGCTCCAGTCGGTCCCAAGCTCCGGTTATCCATGCCGACTAAGTTTGATGGGGATTCCAAGGTCTGCAGGGGCTTCATCACCCAGTGCTCCCTGCATGTGGAACTCATGGCAGGTCAGTTTCCGTCAGAAAGATCCAAGGTGGCCTTCATGGTCAGTCTCCTCTCCGGTAAAGCCCTGGCCTGGGCAACTCCTCTGTGGGACTGAGGTGACCCTATCACGGCCGATCTAGTGACATTTCTACCTGAGTTCCGGAGTGTCTTCGAGGAACCTGCTCGCATCGTCTGCCGAAATCGCCCTGTTGAACCTGCAGCAAGGGAACTCCTCCGTGGGAGACTACGCCGTGCAATTCCGCACACTAGCATCGGAGCTAGCCTGGAACGATGCAGCATTATGCGCCACGTTCAAGAAAGGCCTCTCCAGCCCAATCAGGATGCTCTCGCCGCCCGGACCTTCCGCCTTCTTTAAGTGAGCTAATCCACCTGGCTAACCGATTGACATCCGATTAGCAGAAAGGCGTGAGGAGCTCCGCCAAGAGCAAGAACCAGCCCGTACACACCGTCCATCTCATCTTGCACCGGTGTTTCTACGGCCTCCACTGCCTCCTTCCCAGCCAGCCGTGGAAGAGGCCTTGCAAGTGGATAGAGCCCACCTGTCTCCGCAAGAACTTAACCGACGGCGTAAAGAGAACCTATGTCTCTACTGTGGCAGCCCTGATCATCTCCTCCGTTGTTGTCTGCTTCGCCCACGGCGTCCGGGAGAACGGGCACACCTAGGCTACGTGGGAGAAGCATCCCTAAGCGTGTGCAGTCTCTCTCCCCGCCTGAACATTTCGGTCCTGATCGGCACTGAAGCCGGGACCCACTTTCAAGTTTCAGCATTCTTGGACTCCGGTTCCGCTGGAAACTTCCTGGACGCTGCCCTGGTGTCTCAACACTGCCTTCCCGTGGTTCCCCTGGAGAATCCTCTGTCCATTTCCTCCGTCAGTGGAGAGATCCTCCGTGACCCAGTCCGTTTCCGTACTGAGCCATTGTCCCTCCAAGTAGGGGCACTTCACAAAGAAAGACTATCGTTCTATGTGTTACCCCGGTCTTCTTTGCCCGTCCTATTGGGTCTTCCATGGCTGCAGCGCCATGCCCGGTGCTTGACTGGCAACGGGCGAGTCTTGCGATGGGGCTCAGAGTGTCGGTCTCTGCTGTTTTGGTGACACCTCGCCAGGTGCCAGCCGCTTCTACGGTACCAGCTAAGCCCTAGCGGCCTTCCCGCGCCTTATCAGGAGTATGCTGATGTCTTCTCCGAGAAGCAGGCAGAGACCCTGCCGCCACATCGTCCTTATGATTGTCCGATTGACCTATTGCCCGGTACCAGCCCTCCTCGGGGCAGAGTCTACCCCTTATCCGTTCCGGAGACACAAAGCCATTGTCCAAGTACATTCGTGAGAATCTCCAGAAGGGGTTTATTCGGAAGTCCTCATCACCCGCGGGGGCAGGATTCTTCTTCGTGGAAAAGGACGGTACCTTGCGACCCTGCATTGATTACCGGGGTCTGAATAAGAAGAATGGTGAAGAATCGGTACCCTCTACCGTTGATCATGGAGTTATTTGATCATCTGCAGGGCACAAGGGTTTTCTCCAAGTTGGATTTAAGAGGGGCCTACAATTTGGTCCGAATCCGCAAGGGCGATGAATGGAAGACGGCCTTCAACACCAGGGACGGCCACTTCGAGTACCTGGTAATCCCATTCGGACTGTGTAATGCACCTGCCGTCTTCCAGGAGCTCGTGAATGACATTTTCAGGGATCTTCTCTACACCTGCGTAGTGGTCTATCTGGACGATATTTTGGTGTACTCGCCTGACCTCGAGACCCACCATTGTCATGTCCGTCAGGTTTTGAAGCGGCTCCGAGATAATCACCTGTATGCCAATCTGGAGAAGATCATCTACCACCAAACCAGCCTTACCGTTTCTGGGTACAATTATTCTGATCGAGGCCTACAGATGATCCAGCAAAGCTGTCTGTCTTGTTGCAGTGGCCACGCCCAGTCGGTTTGCGTGCCATACAGCGTTTCTTGGGGTTCTGTAACTATTATCGCCAATTTATTCCCCACTTCTCTACGCTTGTGGCTCCGATAGTGGCTCTCACTAAGAAACACGCTAACCCACGCAGCTGGCCCTCCGAAGCTGAGGAGGCATTCGCAAAGCTCAAGTCTGCCTTTACCACAGCATCTGTCCTCTCGCGGCCGACCCCGGGAAACCTTTCACCTTGGAAGTGGATGCCTCGTCTGTGGGGGTCGGAGCCATTCTTACGCAGAAAGGGCCCACGGGCAAGACCGTAACATGTGGCTTCTTTTCCAAGACGTTCTCCCCGGCCGAAAGGAACTACACGATAGGCGACCGGAGTTGCGGCCATCAAGATGGCTTTGGAAGAATGGCGCTACCTATTGGAGGGGCTCGCCATCCCATCTGCATCTATTCGGACCACAAAAACCTTCAATACCTCCAGACGCTCAGCGATTTAACCCACCCAGGCAAGGTGTCGCTCTTCTTCTCCCCTTTTCGACTACCAATTCACTTCCGGCCCGCGGAGAAGAACATCAAGGCGACGCCCTTCCCGGCTTCTGACGTGGTGGTGAGGAGTCTACTCCAGAGCAATATAATTCCCCCAGAACGCCTTATCTCGGCTGCTCCAGTTGACCTCCGAAGTTCCTCCAGGAGGACCTACGTACGCCCTGCTCTCCGCAACGCATCCTGAAATGGGGCCATTGCTCTTTGGTGGCCGGTCATCCCGCGCTCGAAAGACGTTCCTTTTGATATCCCGTACTATTAGTGGCCATGAGCTCGTCTAGGATGTCAAGGATTTTCGTTCAGTGCCTGTAACTCCGTGCCCGCAACAAGACGCCTCGTCACAAGCCGGCAGGACTACTACACCCACTAAACCCATTCCGACACAACCTTGGACCAACATTGCGATGGACTTTATAACCGATCTCCCTCCTTCGGCTGGCAACACCGTCATTTGGGTGACTACTGATCGGTTCTCCAAGATGGCGCATTTTGTCCCTCTGCCGGCCTGCCATCAGCCAACCGCCTGGCGGAGCTATTTTTCCACATTGTTTCCGTCTGCATGGGCTCCCGCAGCAAATCGTCTCGGATCGGGAGTCCAGTTTGTTTCCAAGTTCTGGCGTGCCCTGTGTTTCCCAACTCCAGGTGAAACTCGACTTTTCGTCTGCTTACCACCCTCAGACGAATGGCCAGGTGGAGAGAGTAAACCAGTCTTGGGAGGTTTATCTACGCCACTTCGTTTCAGCACGCCAAGACGATTGGTCCAACTTGTTGCCATGGGCGGAGTTTCTCGTACAACTCCCGAGACTCAGAATCCGCAGGGTCCTCCCCTTCTACATTGTATATGGTCTGCATCCCCGCCCACCTCTCCCTCTGCATCTCCCTCCGAGTGTTCCTGCGGTGGACGCACTGGTTTCAGGACATAAAGACCATCTGGTCCCAGACCCGCCAATCTCTGCTCCGCGCTTCCGAGCGCACGAAGACCCAAGCCGACAAAGGAAGAAGTCCTCCTCCTGTCTTCTCCCCAGTGACAAGGTGTGGCTGTCGCCAGATATGTCCGTCTTAAGATGCCCTCCTACAAATGGGACCCCCGCTTCCTGGGACCCTTCGAGGTTATCACTCGCATTAATCCGGTTTCTTACAAACTCCGGCTCCCTCCCACCATGAGAATTCCTAACTCGTTCCACGTCTCTCTACTAAAACCCCTGGTCCTTAACCGTTTCTCTCTGAAGTCTATCCGTCCTCCACCCATAGCTGATGCTTCCAATGTCTTTGAAGTCAAGGAGATCCTGCGTATGAGGAGACCTCGAGGGAAAAGGTACTTTCTGGTAGACTGGAAGGGTTGGTCCTGAAGAGAGGTCTTGGAGACCGGAGGAGAATATCCTGAACCGTAATCTCATCCAGAGATTTCTTCGATCCAGTAAGAGAGGGGGCCCAGGGGGGAGGGCCCAGGGGGGGGGTACTGTCACGGACGCCCTTGCGACCTCCGTCCTGGGTCGCAGGCGTGTCCGTGCTGCGGCTCCACAGAGCCCCGTCCCGCACGTCGGGTTCGGGTCCGCTCTTGTCCCAGTCCCCACCGGCGTCTACTTACCCGGCCGCGCTCCTGCTCAGTCATCCCAGTCTCCTGGCGCGTGGCTCCGCCCCTAGGGCGCGCGCGCGCCCGGCTGTTTGAAATTAAAGGGGCAGTGCGCCGGTAATTGGGTATTGCCGGGTACTGCTCCTATTTAGGTCTGGCCCCTTCCTGCCGGCCCTCGCCGGATCCTTAGTGTGTTTTACCTCTGGAGAAAGCGTTCCTAAGCCTTGTCTTGTCTATCCGTGTACCGTACCCCTAGCCTACGTTTATCGACCACGAATCTTGCCGCCTGCCCTGACCTTCTGCCTGACCACGTTTACGATACAGAGCCGCCTGTCCTGACCTTCTGCCTGTCCCCGACTACGAGCTTGCCTGACAAATCTGTACTACGTCTACCCTTGGCCGCCACCGCAGGCAAGTCCCGCCAGTGGAAACGACCTGGTAGACTCTGGTGAATACCGGGACCTACTTAGATTCCGTTCCCTGGCGTGGGCTTCCACCATCGCCTGCGGTGGTCCAGCGGATCCACTACCCGTCCGTTACAGATAGATAGATAGATAGATAGATAGATAGATAGATAGATAGATAGATAGATAGATAGATATTAGATAGATATTAGATAGATAGATAGATATTAGATAGATATGAGAGAGAGAGAGAGAGAGAGAGAGATAGATATGAGATAGCTACGAGATAGTTAGTTGGATATGAGATAGATGGATAGATAGATAGATAGATGGATATGAGATAGATAGATAGATAGATGGATAGATAGATAGATATGAGATAGATAGATATGAGATAGATAGATAGATAGATAGATAGATAGATATGAGATAGATAGATATGAGATAGATAGATAGATAAGAGATAGATATGAGATAGATAGATAGATATGAGATAGATATGAGATAGATATGAGATAGATAGATAGATAGATATGAGATAGATAGATATGAGATAGATAGATAGATAGATAGATAGATAGATATGAGATAGATATGAGATAGATAGATAGATAGATAGATAAATATGAGATAGATAGATAGATAGATAGATAGATAGATAGATAGATATGAGATAGATAGATAGATATGAGATAGATGGATAGGAGATAGAGGATAGATAGATAGATATTAAATAGATAGATATGAGATAGATATGGGATAGATATGAGATAGATAGATAGATAGATAGATATTAGATAGATAGATAGATAGATAGATAGATATGGGATAGATAGATAGATAGATAGATAGATAGATAGATAGATAGGAGATAGATAGATAGATAGATATGGGATAGATAGATAGATAGATAGATATTGGATAGATAGATATGGGATAGATAGATAGATAGATATGGGATAGATAGATAGATAGATATGGGATAGATAGATAGATAGATAGATAGATATGGGATAGATAGAGGATAGATAGAAATAGATAATAGATAGATAGATAGATAGATAGATATGAATAGATATGAGATAGATAGATAGATAGATATGAGATAGATAGATAGATATGAGAATAGATATGAGATAGATAGATAATAGATAGATATGAAATAATATGAGATAGATAGATAGATATGAGATAGATAGATAGATATAGATAGATAGATAATATGGATAGATATGAGATAGATGATTAGATAGATAGATAATATGGGATAGATATGAGATAGATAGATAGATAGATATGGGATAGATATAGATAGATAATATGCTAATAGATAGATTGATAGAGAGATAGATATGGGATAGAGAGATAGATAGATAAATAGACAGAGGTAGTGTGTACACATACACAGATACACACTTGTAAATGCATATATACATGTATACAGACACACAAATGCACATAAATGTGTCCACACATCTATGAATGACCAGGCCTGACATGATGCACACACACGAGCTGCATATACATATATGTATTTATTATGGGGCCCTAGAAAATGAAGATCAATACCTGACATATTGTAAGAAAATTACTGGTACAAAATGAAATAAAAGCTTCCTGCATTGGCCGGGAATCAAACCTGGGCCTCCCACGTGTCAGGTGAGAATTCCACTACTGAACCACCAATGCTTGGATACTTCACAGATGTTTGGAAACTCTGAGAAACTTTCTGTGTTCCATCTGCAGTTTATGTGAAGAGGAGTTTCTTTCCCAGCGGGAGGCGCAGCCCGGGCCTCTCCAGGAGACGCACAGACGAGCTCTGTCACTGCCTCCAATCTCTCCATACAGGGGTAACTGGAGAACATGAATCCCAGCACCTGTGCCGCTACCACAGAGGATCAGCATCATCAACTGCCCTCAGTGTCCTTCCCATAGTGCGGCAGAGGCAGCTGTGAGTTGTGGCTCTTTCCCACCTCCTGTCAGACTTCCCTGTATTGTCCACTAAGCCAGGGACATATGTAGGGGAGGGGAGTGAAACTGCTAAACCAGGAGTCTCAAACTGCGGCCCTCCAGCTGTTGAGAAACTACAACTCCCATCAGGCATTTATATAATCTGTAACAGTGGGCATGATGGGAGTTGTAGTTTCCCAACAACTGGAGGGCTGTGCCCTGAATGGAGACACTAGACCAGGGGAGCTACAAGTGACAGAACTGGACTATAATGGGTCAAATGTGAGGAAACTGTTGTCCCAGTTCTGACTATAATTGTTCTCTTTCACAGCCATTAATAGGTCACGTTCTTTCAACCTCCAGGAAATCTGCCAAAATTTTTAATTTTTTTTTAGCCACCTAAGAGCAATAGATCTCACCCCCGACAGAATATAACCAGAATCCCCCAGAAAACAAAAGCACCATGTACTGCATAAAGCAAACAGAGCTGTGCAGGGGAAAGATGCTGAACACAATGATACACTGTATGTAAAAGAAAGTCACAAAAAGTAAACAGCTAATAAGAAAATGATGAGAGAGGAGGACGCCAGACAGAGCGTGAGAAGGGGTAAAAAATACAGAAAAGGCCAAAAAAGAAGCAAAAAGAAAATACAAATTGGTGAGTGAATCTGACAACAGGGATCAGAAAAGTTATACATGTTCTATGCGAGATATTCTTCATGTGTATGGGCACATTTTCCATGGATAAAAGTATGTATGTGGAAAGAGAGCTATACACATGTGACAGAAATGTGCAGAAGGAAAGCAAGGGGCATGAGCCCAGGGGCGGAACTAGAATTCTTAAGGCCCCATAGCAAAATGAGACGGGGCTCCACCACCTGATGACACTAAACTGAAACTACAGCATAAGTAGCAATAATTAAGGGTATAAATAAGACCGTCATACATCAGGGAGGTATAAATAATACCGCCATATATCAGCGAGGTAGAAATAATACCGCCATATATCAGAGAAGTATAAATAATATCACCATACATCAGGGAGGTAAAAATAATACTGCTATATATCAGAGCGGTATAAATAATACCATTAACGATGAAGAAAAATGGTGGACCGGGCGTTCGCTTCTCGGAATAAATCCTGCTAGGCTGCAGTCAGTAATTTGGATGGCATAAATCATATATCAGGGAGGTATAAATAATATCACCATATATCAGAGAACCTACATAGTAGAGCTGGAGAGCAGAAAGACACCAATTAGCAATAATTAATGGTATAAATAATACCGCCAAGTATCAGGGAGCTATAAATAATACCGCCATATATCAGAGAGATATAAATAATACCTCCAAGTATCAGGGAGGTATAAATAATACAGCCATATATCAGAGAGATACACATAATACCGTCAAGTATCAGGGAGCTATAAATAATACCGCCATATATCAGAGAGATATAAATAATACCTCCAAGTATCAGGGAGGTATAAATAATACAGCCATATATCAGAGAGATACATATAATACCGTCAAGTATCAGGGAGCTATAAATAATACCGCCATATATCAGAGAGATATAAATAATACCTCCAAGTATCAGGGAGTTATAAATAATACTGCCAAATATCAGAGAGATACAAATAATACCGTCAAGTATCAGGGAGCTATAAATAATACCGCCATATATCAGAGAGATATAAATAATACCGGCAAGTATCAGGGAGTTATAAATAATACTGCCATATATCAGAGAGATATAATTAATACCGGCAAGTATCAGGGAGCTATAAATAATACTGCCATATATCAGTGAGATATAATTAATACCGCCAAGTATCAGGGAGCTAAAAATAATAGCGCCATATATCAGAGAGCTATAAATAATCCCGCCATATATCAAAGAACCTACATAGTAGAGCTGGAGAGCAGAAAGACATCAACTACTTGTGCCCTACAAAAAGGAACAATGTTCTTGTACCTGAACATAGGCCCATCATGAAACCAGTAGTGCAGGATGTGCAGGTCGACCCCGGAGCGGTTGCCGGGGGATTGGAGAGGGAACTACAGTTTATTTTATTACATCATTATTTTATTATTTTATCACATTTGCTGCATTTTTTTTTTCTCCAAAGTTGTAAAATCCCTTTAAATTTTAATTCTTTCTGTACAGCCACGAGGCGCCGTAACATTATAAGTGATTATAGATCTCAGCTATAGAGGAGGTGACAGCAGCTCATTGCTCGGAGGATCTTACTGCAGAGGCTTCTCGGCTGTGGGGGGAGGTGATGATGCGGCAGCGTGAGGGGCAGTGTACGCCTCACAGTGACAGTTGACCTCACAGTGTGCTATATACTCATATACTCTACCAACATAGACAGAGATTTCTGTATTATGGGACAAAGGATAACGAGAAAATAATTAATGCGATGTAATAATAAAACATCCTGCATTGGCCGGGAATCGAACCCGGGCCTCCCGCGTGGCAGGCGAGAATTCTACCACTGAACCACCAATGCTTGGATGAAGAAAACTTTTTAAAAAACACTGAAAAGCATTTAAAAGTATAAAAAGGCGACAACCTCGCCCCTTCCTAATGAGGTAACGGCAGTTGTGCTTCTTCCATCTTATAACAGGTCATCAGATTTGGGGTTATTCATTTTGGACGACAGCTGCGATGTAATTACTGTGTAGAAATATGTGACTGGAGAGGACAGAGATCAATCATGGGAGCTTTTTACACCTAGTTCTGTAACAGCAACAAGAGAGCGTCCTCTATGGATGGAGGAAAGCTGGGGATTCTTTACAGTAAGAGCGGTGACACAGTGGAGCTGCCACCAGAGGTTGTGATGGGGAAGTCATTGACTGAGTTCAGGAAGGGCTCAGATGGTTTTCTTGAAAACTATAATATCACGGGTTATGGGGACTGGATTCTGGAGATGGGACGTGATCCGGGATTATTCTGATTGTCATATTTGGTGTCAGGAAAGAATTTTTTTCTTGTGAGCTTTTTCCTATCCTTTTTGGGGGTTTGCTTCTCTTAGATCAGTGGGGTTTGAGTTATGGGTATTTGGTTGTCAAAACCTTTCGAGAAAATTTACGTTCGAGTTGAACATTTGATTTTTTCGAACTCGAAAGAAAAAACTTTAAAAATTCATTCGAGTAATGTTGGGTTTCGCACGCATTTTTTTTTCGCACCTTTCTGACTTTTGCGGCCACCCCAATCGTGCAGGAAGAAGTGTCAAAAGGTCCCCTGAGTTTAGGGCTTCATTGGCTGTACAATACAGGACCATTTTTTAAATATTTCACGTAGTTTCATAGTTTGTAAGGCAAAAAAAGGGAAGAGTCATCCGTTCAGCCTTGTGAACGATTTTCGCTCACTTCTTTCTGACAGACTGCTTTGTTAGATAGCTTTGTTTTCCCCATAGCAGCAATGTCGGGATTTTTGGTTTGTGGTGCACTTTCCACCCCCAAAATTTGTTTTTGAGGCTCCAAAAAATCTCATAAAAGGGAAATTTATATTATACAGAGTGTTTGGGGGATTTGCAAAAATCATATTCAGTCCCCAAAAAGTTCAGTTTTTGCAGTTTTGGGGGTTCAGAAATTGTATAACACACGTCTCCAATCAAAATAAAAGAAATATTTTAAAATTTGGGGTTTGGGTTTGGTGAAAATTTTATGAGGGGAAAAGTTTTTTTTTGGGTTTTGGGGGGTAAGTACCTTTAAAATATATGGTGGGGCCCCAGTGGAGCTGATTCTTGGGCCAAGTGGAGTATTCTTGGGCCACCGTGGAGTGATTTTGGCCCCCCCAGTGGAGTGATTCTTGGGCCCCAAAGTGAATTGATTCTAGGAACCATGAAGTTGGGTTAGTGTTGAGGCTAAAATTGGGGTTTAGGTTTGGGAAGGTTAAGGAAATTTTTTTTGGAAACCAACCGAATTTGCATTCGGTCAAATTTTAAACCATAAATAAAACGAAGCGCTACCTAGTCACATGAGGAGGATTCTGAACGCAATGCTATGGATCCAGAAAAGCCCCCTTCCACTCATAGTTTAGGCAATCCTGCTAATGGTGGGCGCCCTTGCATCGGAAAAGTTAGGTTATCTGCCCCCGCCCATAGGCGATTATTTAAAAATAAAAAAAAACCCCATGTAAAAAACCCAAAAAAAAACCCTCGGCTCCTTTTCCCCCCCGGCTCAGGTCACGCCCCGGCCCATTTGACCCCAGTAGGCGGTTGGGGGGTCGCCCCCGGAGCGGTTGTGGGGATTGGGAGGGGATACAGCTTATTTTACACATTTTTTTATTTTTTATCCTTTTGCCCCTTTTTTTTGCATTTTTTTTTTCTCCAAAGGTGTAAAACCCCCTTTATTTTTTAAAATTTTTTCATTACAGCACGGGGCCGTAACTTATAAGTGATTATAGACTCGTATGAGGAGGTGACGCAGCTCTTGCCGGGGATTTTTACTGGGGGGCTTTCGGCTGGGGGGGGGAGGGATGATCCCGGGCAGGTGAGGGGCAGTGTAGCGACAGGACAGCTGCCCTAAAGTGGGTTATACTTCCTGTATTACTCTCCAACATAGACAGAATTTCTGTATTAGGGACAAATAAAAAAAGAAAAAATTTTTTCTGGGATGTAAAAAATTTTAAAAAATTTGGGCTTTGGGCCCGGGGAATCAAACCCCGGGGCCTCCGGTGGCTGGCGGAATTTCCCACTGAACCCCCAATGTTGGTGAAGAAAATTTTTCAAAAAAGCATAAAAGATTTAAAATTTAAAAAAGTGGTGACAAACCTCGCCCTTTATAAGAGGTAAGGGTTGTGCTTTTCTATTTATAAAGGTCATCGTTTTGGGGTTATTCTTTTTGGACGCGCTGCGTGTAATTTTTCTGGTAAAAATATGTGATGGAGGGATGGAGTCAATCTGGGAGCTTTTTACCCCTGGTTTGTAACAAAACAAGAGGGGTCTTCTATGGGGGGGAAAAGTGGGGTTCTTTACGAAAGAGCGGTGAAAGGGAACTGCCACTAAGGTTGTGAGGGAAGCTTTACTGGTTCGGAAGGGTCAGAGCTCAGGGTTGAATAATATAATATACAGGTTTATGGGGCGGGTTTTGGGAAAAGGGGACCGATTGGGGGGTTTTTTGATTTAGATTGGAGTTGGGAAAGGAATTTTACCCGAATGTAAAATAAAATTTTCCCCATCCCTTTTAGGGGGTTTGCCTCTCTGATAGGCTGTAGGTTTTTGGGCAATGTCAGATTGAGGTGCCGGGGGCAAACAGGGGTTCAGTTTGGGGTTCACTAGTGAGGTAAATTTTTGGGCCACAGTGGTTTATTTTGGGGCCCCCAGTTTTAGGGATTCTTGGGCCCAGTAGAGTTTTTTCTCGGGCCCCCAGTAGGAGGATTCTTGGGGCCCCGTAGGTTTTTCTTGGAGCCCCCAATGGAGTTTATTTTCGGGGCCCCCGTGGAGAGATTCTTGGAGCCACCCGTGAGTTTATTTTGGAGCCCACCCGTGGGTTTATTTCGGGGCCAAGTGGAGGGATTCTTGAGGCCACCAGGGAGAGGTTCTTGGGGCCACCAGTGGGTGATTCTTGGGGCCCACCCTGGAATGATTTTTGGGGCCCACAGTGGAGATGATTCTTGGGGCCACCGTGGAGTGTTCTTGGGGGGCCCCCAGTGGGTTGATTCTTGGAGCCCAAAGTGGAGATCATTCTTGGGCCAGAGTGGAGATGATGCGGCGGTGGGGCAGTGGACGCTTGCAGTGACCGCGGGCCTCCCGTGTGGTTATTTACCCGTTTTTCTTACCCAAAATAGACAGGATTTCTTTTTTATGGGACAAATAAAAGAGAAAAAAAATTACTGGGGGGTATAATAAAAAATTCCCATTGGCCGGGAATCGAACCTGGGCCTCCGCGTGGCAGGTGAGATTCTACCATGAAAACCAAAGCTTGGGTGAATGCACCCTTTTAAAAAAAAAACTGAAAAGTATAAAGAGGCGACAACCCGCCTTCCTAATGGGTAACGGGAGTTGTGCTTCTTCCCCTCTTATAAAAAGGGATCGATTTGGGGTTATTTTTTTTGGACGAAGCTGCGTGTAATTATGTGTGAAAAATTTTGTGGAGGGACGGGGGATCAAACTGTGAACATTGTACATTGGTTCTGTAACGCAAAAGAGAGGGCCTTATGGTGGAGGAAAGCTGGGGAAACTTTACTGTAAGAGCGTGACACAAAGGGGCTGCCCCAGAGCTTGTGATGGTGAAGTCATTGATGGTTCAGGAAGGGTAGTTTGGTTTCATGAAAAATATAATTCAGGTTTGGGGATGGTTTGGAGATGGGGGTGATCGGGGATTATTCTGTTTTTCATATTTGGGGTCAGGAAGATTTTACT
This sequence comes from Phyllomedusa bahiana, assembly GCA_025379985.1. Taxonomy (NCBI): domain Eukaryota; kingdom Metazoa; phylum Chordata; class Amphibia; order Anura; family Hylidae; genus Phyllomedusa; species Phyllomedusa bahiana. Next base: position 24,223 of record JAODAL010036882.1, read on the forward strand.
TTTTAATGTGAGACAATTATCCTCAAACCTTATAGGGGGTTTGCTTCTCTCTAGATCAGTGTGGTAGAGTTTTTGGGTAGTGTTGATCGAACCCTTCGAGAAAAGTTACGCTCGAGTTGAACATCTTGATTTTTTCGAACTCGAAGAAACACTTTACAATTCATTCGAGTAAATGTTCGAGTTCGACACGCCATTTTCATTTTTTAGCACCTTTCTGCACTTTTGGCGGCCCTCCAATCAGTGCAGAGCACAGAAGTGTCAAAACGTATCGCTGATGTTTAGGGCTCTCATTGACTGCTAAACACAGGACCCTGTTATTACAAAATTTCACTGTAGTTTCATAGTTTGTAAGGGGCCGAAAAAAAGACAAGACGTCCCTCCAGTTCAGCCTTGTTGAACCCATTTTCAGCTCATCTCTTTACTGTACAGACTTTCTCCTAGTTAGATAGCATTGTTCTCTCCATAGACAGCAATTTGTCAAGGAGTTTGGTATTGCTGGCTTTCATCTTTCCCACACCCAGAAGTTGTTATTTGCAGGCTCACATAACTCTCATATACATGGATATATATTATACAGAGTGCTTGGATTTGCTAAATCATATTCAGTGCCCCAAAAGTTCAGTTTTTGCAGTGTTGGGGGGTTCGTAATTGTATAACACACCGTCTCCAAATCACCTATAAAAGAAATATATTTCAAATAGTGGTTGGTTGGTGAAAATTATACTGAGGGGGAGAAAAGTTTATTTTTGGCAGTTTTGAGGGTAAAATACCTTCAAATATATCGTTGTGGGGGCCCAACCCGTGGAGTGATTCTTGGGCCCACCAGTGGAGCTGATTCTTGGGCCCCCCAGTGGAATTGATTCTCAGGGCCCATCAGAAGATTGGGATTAGTGTTGAGGCTAAAATTGGGGTTAGGATTGGGAAAGTGTTAAGGACAATTTTGTTTGGACTAACTCAACCTGAATCTCTGACATTCAGGTCTAATTTAACCATGAATAGAATCTGAAGCGCTACACTAGTCATCATAGAGGAGGATTCTAGAACGCAATGCTATGGATCCAGACAACAGCCCAACCTTCCACTCATAGATTACGGCAATCCTGCTAATGGTGGGTCAGCCCCTTGCATCCGCAGACAATGTATACGGATATACTGACTCCGCCCACTAGGCAGATTATTATTAAAAATTAAAAAAAAGCACCAATGTAATAAACCAACATAAAAGCCTCGGCTCCTTTCTCCCCTCCGGCCTCAGCAGTCACGCACCGGACCATCATGATACCAGTAGTGCAGGATGTGCAGGTCGACCCCGGAGCGGTTGCTGGAGGATTGGAGAGGGAGATACAGCTTATTTTATCACATTATTATTTTATTATTTTATCACATTTGCTGCTTTTTTACTGCTATGTTTTTTTTCCTCCAAAGTTGTAAAATCCCTTTATATTTTAATTCTTTCGTTACAGCCACGAGGCGCCGTAACATTATAAGTGATTATAGATCTCAGCTATAGAGGAGGTGACAGCAGCTCATTGCTCGGAGGATCTTACTGCAGAGGCTTCTCGGCTGTAGGGGGAGGTGATGATGTGGCAGCGTGAGAGGCAGTGTATGCCTGACAGTGACAGCTGACCTCACAGTGTGGTATATACTCTACCTGTATATACTCTACCAACATAGACAGAGATTTCTGTATTATGGGACAAATGAAAAAGAGAAAATAATTACTGGGATGTAATAAATAAAACTTCCTGCATTGGCCGGGAATCGAACCCGGGCCTCCCGCGTGGCAGGCGAGAATTCTACCACTGAACCACCAATGCTTGGATGAAGAAAAGTTTTCAAAAAGCACTGAAAAGCATTTAAAAGTATAAAGTGGTGACAACCTCGCCCCTTCATAATGAGGTAACGGCAGTTGTGCTTCTTCCATCTTATAACAGGTCATCAGATTTGGGGTTATTCATTTTGGACGACAGCTGCGATGTAATTACTGTGTAGAAATATGTGACTGGAGAGGATGGAGATCAATCATGGGAGCTTTTTACACCTAGTTCTGTAACAACAACAAGAGGGCGTCCTCTATGGCTGGAGGAAAGCTGGGGATTCTTTACAGTAAGAGCGGTGACACAGTGGAACTGCCACTAGAGGTTGTGATGGGGAAGTCATTGACTGAGTTCAGGAAGGGCTCAGAGCTCAGGGCTTGAATAATATAATATCACGGGTGATGGGGACTGGATTCTGGAGAAGGGATGCGATCCGGGGATTATTCTGATTGTCAGATTGGAGTTAGGAAGGAATTTTACCTCGAATGTAAAATAATTATCCTCATCCTTATAGGGGCTTTGCCTCTCTAGATCAGTGCTGTAGGGTTATGGGCAATGTCAGATTGAGGTGCCAGGGGGCAAGCAGTGGAGTTCAGTCTTGGGGTTCACTAGTCGAGGTAATTCTTGGAGCCACCAGTAGAGTTTATTCTCGGGGCCACCAGTAGAGAGGATTCTTGGAGCCACCAGTAGAGTTTATTCTTGGAGCCCACCAATGGAGTTTATTCTCGGGGCCACCAGTGGAGAGATTCTTGGAGCCACCAGTAGAGTTTATTCTTGGAGCCCACCAGTGGAGTTTATTCTCGGGGCCACCCGTGGCGAGGATTCTTGAGGCCCACCAGTGGAGATGATTCTTGGGGCCCACCAGTGGAGTTGATTCTTGGGGCCCACCAGTGGAGATGATTTTTGGGGCCCACCAGTGGAGATGATTCTTGGGGCCACCAGTGGAGGTGATTCTTGGGGCCCACCAGTGGAGTTGATTCTTGGAGCCCAACAGTGGAGATCATTCTTGGGGGGAAAGCGTGGGATGATGCGGCAGGGGGAGGGGCAGGGGGACCTTGACAGTGCCCGCTACCTCACAGTTTTGGTAATACTCTCCCTGTATATACTCTCCCAAACCATAGACAGAGATTTCTGTATTAGGGGGCAAATGAAAAGAGAAATTAAAAACGGGGAAAGTAAAAATTTAAAAACCCTTCCTGCATTGGCCGGGGGAATCGAACCGGGGCCTCCCGCTTGGCGGGCCCGGAAAATTTTCTACCAATAAACCCCAAATTTGTTGGATGAAGCAACCTTTTAAAAAAAAAATTTGAAAATTTTTAAAGGGGGGACAACCTCCCCCTTCCTAATGGGTAAGGGGCATTTTTTGCTTCTTCCATCTTATAACAGGTCACATTGGGGGTTTTTCATTTTTTGGGCGACAGCTGCGAAAGTAAAATTTCTGTGTAGAAATTGTGACTGGGGCAGGGGGGGGGAGATCAATCTTGTGAACAAATTTTACACTGGTTCTTTTAACCAACAAGGGGGAGCGTCCTCTATGGATGGAGGAAAGTGGAGGGAAATTTTTCGTAAGAGCAAATGACACAAAAGGAGCTTCCACCAGGGGTTGTGAAAGGGGGAAATCATTTGACGGTTCAGGAAGGGCTCAGATGGTTTTCATGAAAAATATAATATCACGGGTTATGGGGACTGGATTCTGGAGATGGGACGTGATCCGGGGATTATTCTGATTGTCATATTGGTGTCAGGAAGGAATTTTACCTCGGTTGTGAGACAATTATCCTCATCCTTATAGGGGGTTTGCTTCTCTCTAGATCAGTGTGGTAGAGTTATGGGTAGTGTTGATCGAACCGTTCGAGAAAAGTTACGTTCGAGTTGAACATCTTGATTTTTCGAACTCGAAAGAAACACTTTACAATTCATTCGAGTAAATGTTCGAGTTCGACACGCCATTTTCATTTTCAGCACCTTTCTGCACTTTTGGCGGCCATCCAATCAGTGCAGAGCACAGAAGTGTCAAAAAGGTCATCGCTGATGTTTAGGGCTCTCATTGGCTGCTACAATCACAGGACCATGTTATACATATTTCACTGTAGTTTCATAGTTTGTAAGGCCGAAAAAAGACAAGACGTCCATCCAGTTCAGCCTTGTGAACGCCATTTTCAGCTCACTCTCTGTACTGTACAGACTGCTCCTAGTTAGATAGCATTGTTCTCTCCATAGACAGCAATAGTCAAGGAGTTTGGTATTGCTGGCTGCATCTTTCCCACACCCAGAAGTTGTTATTTGCAGGCTCACATAACTCTCATATACATGGATATATATTATACAGAGTGCTTGGATTTGCTAAATCATATTCAGTGCCCAAAAGTTCAGTTTTTGCAGTTTTGGGGGTTCAGTAATTGTATAACACACCGTCTCCAAATCACCTATACAAAGAAATATATTTCAAATAGTGGTTGGTTGGTGAAAATTATACTGAGTGGAGAAAAGTTTATTTTTGGCAGTTTTGAGGGTAAAGTACCTTTCAAATATATCGTGTGGGGGCCCACCCGTGGAGCTGATTCTTGGGCCCACCAGTGGAGCTGATTCTTGGGCCCACCAGTGGAGCTGATTCTTGGGCCCACCAGTGGAGCTGATTCTTGGGCCCACCAGTGGAATTGATTCTCAGGGCCCATCAGAAGATTGGGATTAGTGTTGAGGCTAAAATTGGGGTTAGGATTGGGAAAGTGTTAAGGACAATTTTGTTTGGACTAACTCAACCTGAATCTCTGACATTCAGGTCTAATTTAACCATGAATAGAATCTGAAGCGCTACACTAGTCATCATAGAGGAGGATTCTAGAACACAATGCTATGGATCCAGACAACAGCCCAACCTTCCACTCATAGATTACGGCAATCCTGCTAATGGTGGGTCAGCCCCTTGCATCCGCAGACAATGTATACGGATATACTGACTCCGCCCACTAGGCAGATTATTACAAAAAATTTAAAAAAAACACCAGTGTATAAACCAAAATAAAAGCCTCGGCTCCTTTCTCCCCTCGGCCTCAGCATCACGCACCGGACCATCATGATACCAGTAGTGCATGGGATGTGCAGGTCGACACCGGAGCGGTTGCTGGAGATTGGAGTAGGGATACAGCTTATTTTATCACATTATTATTTTATTATTTTATCACATTTGCTGCTTTTTTACTGCTATTTTTTTTCCCTCCAAAGTTGTAAAATCCCTTTATATTGTAATTCTTTCTTTACAGCCACGAGGCGCCGTAACATTATAAGTGATTATAGATCTCAGCTATAGAGGAGGTGACAGCAGCTCATTGCTCGGATGATCTTACTGCAGAGGCTTCTCGGCTGTAGGGGGAGGTGATGATGCGGCAGCGTGAGGGGCAGTGGACGCTTGACAGTGACCGCTGACCTCACAGTGTGGTATATACTCTACCTGTATATACTCTACCAACATAGACAGAGATTTCTGTATTATGGGACAAATGATAAAGAGAAAATAATTACTGGGATGTAATAATAAAAGCTTCCTGCATTGGCCGGGAATCGAACCCGGGCCTCCCGCGTGGCAGGCGAGAATTCTACCACTGAACCACCAATGCTTGGATGAAGAAAACTTTTTAAAAAGCACTGAAAAGTATTTAAAAGTATAAAGTGGTGACAACCTCGCCCCTTCCTAATGAGGTAACGGCAGTTGTGTTTCTTTCATCTTATAACAGGTCATCAGATTTGGGGTTATTTATTTTGGATGACGGCTACGATGTAATTACTGTGTAGAAATATATTTGACTGGAGAGGACGGAGATCAATCATGTGAACATTGTACATCTGGTTCTGTAACAGCAACAAGAGAGCGTCCTCTATGGCTGGAGGAAAGCTGGGGATGCTTTAATTCAGGCATCCTCAAACTGCGGCCCTCAAGCTGTTGGGAAACTGCAACTCCCATCATTCCAACTGTTATAGATTATATAAATGCATGATGGGAGTTGTAGTTTCCCAACAGCTGGAGGGCCGCAGTTTGAGGATACCTGAATTAAAGCATCCATTTGAGAATGCCTGCTTTAATTCTTGGGGCCCACAAGTGGAGTTGATTCCCAGGGCCCACAAGTGGAGTAGATTCTTGGGGCCCACAAGTGGAGTTTATTCTCGGGGCCCACCAGTGGAGTTGATTCTTGGTGACCACCAGTAGAGTGGATTCTTGGAGCCACCACTGGATCTGATTCTTGGAGCCACCACTGGAGATGATTCTTGGGGCAACCACTGGAGCTGATTCTTGGAGCCACCACTGGAGCTGATTCTTGGGGCCACCACTGGAGCTGATTCTTGGGGCCACCAGTGGAGCTGAGTCTTGGAGCCACCACTGGAGCTGATTCTTGGGGCCACCACTGGAGCTGATTCTTGGGGCCACCACTGGAGCTGATTCTTGGGGCCACCACTGGAGCTGATTCTTGGGGCCACCACTGGAGCTGATTCTTGGGGCCACCACTGGAGCTGATTCTTGGAGCCACCACTGGAGCTGATTCTTGGTGCCACCACTGGAGCTGATTCTTGGGGCCACCACTGGAGCAGATTCTTGGGGCCACCACTGGAGCTGATTCTTGGAGCCACCACTGGAGCTGATTCTTGGAGCCACCACTGGAGCTAATTCTTGGAGCCACCACTGGAGCTGATTCTTGGGCCACCACTGGAGCTGATTCTTGGGCCACCACTGGAGCTGATTCTTGGAGCCACCACTGGAGCTGATTCTTGGAGCCACCACTGGAGCTGATTCTTGGAGCCACCACTGGAGCTGATTCTTGGGGCCACCACTGGAGCTGATTCTTGGGCCACCACTGGAGCTGATTCTTGGAGCCACCACTGGAGCTGATTCTTGAAGACCACCACTGGAGCTGATTCTTGAAAACCACCACTGGAGCTGATTCTTGAAGCCACCACTGGAGCTGATCTTGGGGCCACCACGGAGCTGATTCTTGGGGCCACCACTGGAGCTGATTCTTGGGGCCACCACTGGAGCTGATTCTTGGAGCACCACTGGAGCTGATTCTTGAAGCCACCACTGGAGCTGATTCTTGGGGCCACCACTGGAGCTGATTCTTGGAGCCAGGGCCGCCAACAGAAATTTCAGGGCCCCATACAGCTGAAGCACCTGGGCCCCCCCCCATAAACCCCGCCCCCCGGAACCCCATCGCCCCGCCCCCCGCAAAAAAAACGGCCTCTTTGGACAAAAAATGCGCCATTTTACCACATAATACAGTGTGCAAAAAAGAACTGTATTGTGTAGTACAATAGCAAGTGAGTCACATATCTGTCTGTCTCACATATCAACCCCAGGGCTAAGTGCTCCATCCATTCCCCCTCCACCCACATACAATATCCCCCTCCACCCACATACAATATCCCCCTCCGCCCACATACACTATCCCCCTCCCCCCACATACAATATCCCCCTCCACCCACATACACTATCCCCTCCACCCACATACACTATCCCCTCCACCCACATACAATATCCCCTCCACCCACATACAATATCCCCGCCACCCACATACAATATCCCCCTCCACCCACATACAATATCCCCCTCCACCCACATACAATATCCCCTCCACCCACATACAATATCCCCCTCCACCCACATACAATACCCCCTCCACCCACATACAATATCCCCCTCCCCCCACATCAATATCCCCCCAGTTTCCCTTGGTCACGCACCTCACCACCTTCTAAAAAAACACCAGCAAGAAATAAGTGTACCCCTAACACACTCGGGGTTTAAACCACAACACCGCCACAAGAGCCCCACTAGAGGTCAACCCCAGCCAGTATAACCACAACCCGCCACATAAGGTCAGACACCACTAGGTATAACCTACAACACCGCCACATGAGACCACATAGGGGTCAGCACCAGCCGGGTTAAAACCTAAACACCGCCCCATAAACCACATAGGGTCAGACACCACTCAGGTCACATCACTTTTACAGTGAATCAGCCTGATCCTTTTTAGAAGCAAAAAAACCTCTGAAATCAGAACTCCCCCGAACGTCCTATCTGAGGGTCTTTTCCTTCTTTCTGAGCGTTTTTTTCCCTTCCTTCTGAAACCTTTTCCACAGCCATGTGCTTGTCCCCCACAGCTTACCCCTGCAGAAATTATACACAAATATCTTAGAATCCTAAATTTTCCAGCATCTTTTTTAACCCCTTTCCCCCCCTTTTACAAATTTCCCCAGGGGTGGGGGAGGGGTACAAGCCAAAACTTTTGACGCCTATACCTAAGGGGTTGGAGGGTGGGGAGAGGCTAACCCCCCCGGAATAATTTTCAGCTTGGGCTGCTCCCCAACAATTTAATTTTCCAGGAGGAGGCAAATGGGAAAGGCCCCGGTAATTAGATAGGCCCTATTTAGGTAGGTAGCCCCGCCGGATAATTGGTAGGCCAGCCCCCAGGTAGGGTTTGGGGGTACCTAGCCTGGTCCCCCTTTGTTTGGTTTGGGGGTCGGGGGCCCCCCTTTAGAGGTTAGGTGGATCAGGGCCCCCCTTTAGAGGGTTGGTGGATCAGGGGCCCCCCTTTAGAGGTAGGTGGGGTCAGGGCCCCCTTAGAGGTTAGGGGGAGTCAGGGCCCTCCTTTAGGGTTGGGGAGTCAGGGCCCCTTTTTAAAGGGTTAGGTAAGGGCGGGGCCCCCTTAGATTTAGGCAGCCCGGGACCCCCCTTTAGGATAGGAGCGCCGGGAACCCCCCTTTTTTGGGTAGGCATCAGGACCCCCTTTAGGATAGGCACGCCCGGGACCCCCCTTGTGATAGGCAGCAGTGCCCCTTTTGTGATAGGCGTCAGTGCCCCCTTTAGTGATAGGCAGGGGAGGGACCCCCTTTTGTGTAGGCAGTCAGGCCCCCTTTTTAATAAAGGCAGTCAGTGCCCCCTTTATGATAGGGGCGCCCGGGATCCCCTTTAGTGATAGGGAGCGCCAGGGGCCCCCCTTTAGTGTAGGGAGTCAGGGCCCCCCTTTTGTGATAGGCTCACGACCCCCTTTTATGTAGGAGTCACGACCCCCCTTTAGTGATAGGCACACAGGGGACCCCCTTTAGTGATAGGGAGCAGGGCCCCCCTTTTGTATAGGCAGCGCCAGGGGCCCCCTTTGAATAGGCAGGCCCGGGGCCCCCCTTTAGTGTGGAAATCAGGACCCCTTTTGTGAAGGGATCAGGACCCCCTTTAGAGAATAGGGGAGTCAGTGCCCCCTTTAGTGATAGGCTTTAGGACCCCCTTTAGAGATAGGGAGTCAGACCCCCTTTAGTGATAGGCAGTCGTCCCCCTTTGTGAAGGGGGCCCAGGGACCCCCTTTGTGTGGCCCCTTAGTTTTCCCCCTTTAGGAAAAAGGGGATCGGCCCCCTTTGTGATAGGCAGCGCCAGGACCCCTTTGTGATAGGGGCCCCCAGGGGCCCCCTTTGTGAAGGCAGAGGGGCCCCTTTAGTGAAGGCAGCGCCCGGGACCCCTTTTGTGAAGGGGTCATGACCCCCTTTAGTGATACAGTCACACCCCTTTGTAAAGGCAGCGCCAGGGACCCCCCTTTGGATAGGCAGTCAGGGCCCCCTTTTGGTAAAAACAGTGCCAGGGACCCCCCTTTTTGATGGGAGCGCCAGGGACCCCCCCTTTTAAAATAGGGGTGCCAGGACCCCCTTTTTGGATAGGGAGTCAGTGCCCTTTGTATAGGGATCAGTGCCCCCTTTAAATGATAGGCAGGCCCGGGACCCCCCCTTTGGATAGGCAGTCAGTGCCCCCCTTTTGTGATAAAGGCACCCAGGGATCCCCCTTTAGTGATAGGCAGCGCCAGGGACCCCCTTTTGATAGGCTCAGGGCCCCCTTTTGTGAAGGCATACGACCCCCTTTAGTGATAGGCATCGGACCCCCTTTTGTGATAGGCAGTCGGGCCCCCTTTTGTGAAGGCAGTCAGGGCCCCCTTTAGTGATAGGCAGTCAGGGCCCCCCTTTTGAGAAGGCAGCGCCAGGGACCCCCTTTAGTGGGATTTCAGGGACCCCCTTTAGGATATCGTCAGGACCCCCTTTAGTGATAGGCGCGCCAGGACCCCCTTAGAGAAGGCGCCCAGGGACCCCCTTTATTTAAAACATTTAGGGCCCCCTTTTGTGATAGGCAGGCCAGGGGCCCCTTTTTGAATAGGCAGGCCAGGGGCCCCCTTTTGTGATAGGGAGCAGGGCCCCCCCTTTGGAAAGGCAGTCAGGGGCCCCCCTTTTTGATGGGGCGCCCGGACCCCCTTTAGGATAGGCAGCGCCGGTCCCCCCTTTTGCGTTAGGCGCGCCATGGACCCCCTTTAGAGAAGGCACGCCAGGGACCCCTTTAGTGATAGGCAGCGCCAGGACCCCCTTTTGTGATTGGCAGCGAAAGGGGGCCCCCTTTAGAGATAGGCAGCCAGGGACCCCCTTTAGTGATAGGCAGTCAGGGCCCCCCTTTAGTTATAGGTGCGCCCGGGACCCCCTTTAGAGATAGGCACACCAGGACCCCCCTTTAGGATAGGATCAGGGCCCCTTAGTATATAAAAAAAAAAACCAAATCAATCACTTACCGACCTCGGTCCTGCCGCCCGAGCTGCCGCCGGCTCCTGCCCCCCTGCATTGGGGCGCGGGGAAGTGACGTCAGACCGCCTAGTCGCGTAGGGGGGGGGCCTGGCACTGAAGGCCCAATCATCAGCCCGCCCCAGATCGGGGGGCGCAGCGCTAAGGCGCTCCGCTCCCCGAAACCGCGCAGCCCCGGAGCGGGGACACAGTCCCCAACTCCCGGGCCGGGTCTCGGGGGCTCGGGACGCAGGGCCGGGCTGCAGAACCGGATGCGCGGGGGGGCCCGGGCCCCGGGGGGCGCGGGGACTGCCCCCGGGGCCCCCGCAATCGGGGGCCCCCACGGGGCCAGGGGGAGCTTGGTTCGGGGGCCGCGCCGCCGGGCCATGCCTGCCGTGGGGAATAAGGGGGCCCCCCCTTGCCCGGGGCCCCCTTATTCCCCCGGGGCCCCATACGGGAGTAGGTTTTACCCCCGTTGGCGGCCCTCTTTGGGGCCACCATGGGGTATTTTTGGGGCCACCACTGGGGCGATTTTTTGGGGCCACCCCTGGAGCTGATTCTTGGACCCCCCACTGGAGCTGATTCTTGGAGCCACCACTAGAGCTGATTCTTGGGGCCAACACTGGAGCTGATTCTTGGAGCCACCACTGGAGCTGATTCTTGGGGCCACCACTGAAGCTGATTCTTGGAGCCACCACTGGAGCTGATTCTTGGAGCCACCACTGGAGCTGATTCTTGGGGCCACCACTGGAGCTGATTCTTGGAGCCACCACTGAAGCTGATTCTTGGGGCCACCACTGGAGCTGATTCTTGGGGCCACCACTGGAGCTGATTCTTGGGGCCACCACTGGAGCTGATTCTTGGAGCCACCAGTGGAGTTGATTCTTGGAGCCACCACTGGTGCTGACTCTTGGAGCCACCAGTGGAGTTGATTCTTGGAGCCACCAGTGAAGTTGATTCTTAGGGCCCACCAGTGGAGTTGATTCTTAGGGCCCACCAGTGGAGTTGTTTCTTGAGGTGCATCAGTGGAGTTGATGCTTGGGACCCTCCAGTGGAGTTGATTCTTGGGACTCACCCTAAAGCTACTATACATCACCACATGTTTTATTATAGAGTATATGTGCTACCCATCTGTTATACACAGGAAGTCGGTGTCTACTGCACAATCCTGTCAACCAAGAACAGGTGAAGACATAAGCGTTAAGGCTGGATTCATGCATTGCGTTTTTCATCATGGTGATCCAAAATTATGACAAAACCGCAGCAAAAACTACACATATAATAAACCCAGTATAAAGCAATGTTCACATGGGGAGGATGTGCTGAGACTTTTCACCACAGATTTGGGTGGGGATAACCTGCAGAGCTTTACAGCGGCAGCAAAGTGAATGAGATCTTCAGGAATCTCTTGCTCAGATAAAATCCACTCAGAATCTGCTCAGAGACTGACCTGTAGGGCAGAGGTTAAGACCGGGGTTACCATTAGGCCATGTCCCCACTGCACTCGTTTTCCGCCCGGCGGTCCGAAAAACATAGAACACGTTCATTCTTCTGTCTGGTTTTCAGGTGGAATATGAACATGTGTATGGGAAGGGGGAGGGCTTTTCTTCGCTAATCGCGTTAGGGTTTGGGTTGCACTTATGGCCTCAAAATAAACCCAAACCCTAAACTCAAACCTAACCCCAACCTCAGCCCCAACCCTATTCCAAACCATTAAGATCTGGGTTGGGGCTGAGAATAGGGTTAGGCCTGAGGTCAGGGTTGGGGTTAGGATTAGGAAAGTGTTAAGGACAATTTGGTTTGGATTTACTCAACCTGAATCTGATTTTTGGGTATAATTTAACCATGACTAGAATCTGAAGCACAAGACAAGTCATCATATAGGAGGATTCTTGAACGCGATGCTATGGATCCAGACAACAGCCCAACCTTCTGCTCATAGATTCGGGCAAAGTTGTAAAATCCCTTTAATTTTAATTCTTTCTTTACAGCCACGAGGCGCCGTAACATTATAAGTGATTATAGATCTCAGCTATAGAGGAGGTGACAGCAGCTCATTGCTCGGAGGATCTTACTGCAGAGGCTTCTCGGCTGTGGGGGGAGGTGATGATGCGGCAGCATGAGGGGCAGTGTACGCCTGACAGTGACCGCTGACCTCACAGTGTGCTATATACTCTACCTGTATATACTCTACCAACATAGACAGAGACTTCTGTATCATGGGACAAATGAAAAAGAGAAAATAATTACTGGGATACAATAATAAATCTTCCTGCATTGGCAGGGAATCAAACCCGGGCCTCCCGCGTGGCAGGCGAGAATTCTGCCACTGAACCACCAATGCTTGGATGAAACAAAGATTTTTGAAAAATACTGAAAAGTATAAAGAGGTGACAACCTCGCCCCCTTCCTAACGAGGTAACGGCAGTTGTGCTTCTTCCATCTTATAACAGGTCATCAGATTTGGGGTTATTCATTTTGGACGACAGCTGCGATGTAATTACTGTGTAGAAATATGTGACTGGAGAGGACGGAGATCAATCATGGGAGCTTTTTACACCTGGTTCTGTAACAACAACAAGAGGGCGTCCTCTATGGCTGGAGGAAAGCTGGGGGTTCTTTACAGTAAGAGCGGTGACACAGTGGAGCTGCCACAAGAGGTTGTGATGGTGAAGTCATTGACTGAGTTCAGGAAGGGCTCAGATGGTTTTCTTGAAAACTATAATATCACGGGTTATGGGGACTGGATTCTGGAGATGGGACGTGATCCGGGGATTATTCTGATTGTCATATTGGTGTCAGGAAGGAATTTTACCTCAAATGTGAGACAATTATCCTCCACCTTATAGGGGTTTGCCTCTCTCTAGATCAGTGTGGTAGGGTTATGGGCAGTTTCAGATTGAGGTGCTAGTGGAGTTCAGTCTTGGGGCCCCCCAGTGGAGTTGATTTTTGTAGACCAACCAGTGGAGTTGGTTCTTGGGCCCACCAGTGGAGTTGATTCTCGGGGTTCACCAGTGGAGTTGATTCTCGGGGTTCACCAGTGGAGCTGATTCTTGGGGCCCACCAGTGGAGTTGATTCTTGGGGCCACCAGTGGAAATGACTCTTGGGGTCCACCAGTGGAGATGATTCTTGGGGTACACCGTTGGAGCTGATTTTTGGGGCCCACCAGTGGAGTTGATTCTTAGGTCCACTAATGGAGTTGATTCTTGGGTCCCGCCAGTGGAGATGATTCTTGGGGCCACCAATGGAGTTGATTCTTGGGGCCCACCAGTGGAGCTGATTCTTGGGGCCCACCAGTGGAGTCGATTCTTGGGGACCACCAGTGGAGTGGATTCTTTGGGCCACCAGTGGAAAGGATTCTTGGGGCCACCAGTGGAGATGATTCTCGGGGTACACCATTGAAGCTGATTTTTGGGCCTACCAGTGGAGTTGATTCTTGGGGTCCACCAATAGAGTTGATTCTTAGGTCCACCACTGCAAATGATTAGTGGGGCCACCAGTGGAGTTGATTATCAAGGCCCACCAGTGGAGCTGATTCTTGGGGCCCATCAGTGGAGTAGATTCTTGGGGCCCACCAGTGGAGTAGATTCTTGGGGCCAACAGGGGAGTTGATTCTGGGGGGCCACCAGTGGAGTTGATTCTTCTGGCCCACCAGTGGAGTTGATTCTTGGCACCCACCAGTTGAGTTGATTCTCAGGGCCCACCAGTGGAGTTAATTCTTGAGCTCCACCAGCGGAGTTGATTCTTGAGGTCCACAAGAGGAGTTGATTCTTCTGGCCCACCAGTGGTGTTGATTCTTGGCACCCACCAGTGGAGTTGATTCTCGGGGCCCACCAGTGGAGTTGATTCTTGGGGCCCACCAGAGGAGTTGATTCTTGAGGTCCACCAGAGGAGTTGATTCTTGGGGCCCACCCTATAGCTACTGTACATCACCACATGTTTTATTATAGAGTATATGTGCTGCCCATGTCTTATATACAGGAAGCCGGTGTCTACTGCACAATCCTATCAACCAAGAACAGGTGAAGACATAAATGTTAAGGCTGGATTCATGCATTGCGTTTCCATCATGGTGATCCAAAATTATGACAAAACCGCAGCAAAAACTACATGTCTAAGAAACCCAGTATAAAGTAATGTTCATATGGAGAGGATGTGCTGAAATGTTTCACCACAGATTTGGGTGGGGACTAGGGTTGAGGTTAGGTTTAGGGTTGTGGTTAGGACTCGGGTTGAGGTTAGGTAAAAGGTTAGGTTTGTGAGTTGAGGTTAATGTTGAGGCTAGGGTTTGGGTTGGGGCTCAGGTGTTTGTTGGGGTTAGGGATTAGGTTGGGGTTGAGATTGATGTTGGGGTTTGGGTTGCAGTTATGGCCTCAAAATGAACCCAAACCCTAAACTCAAACCTAACCCCAACCTCAGCCCCAACCCTATTCCAAACCATTATGATCTGGTTTGGGGCTGAGAGTAGGGTTAGGCCTGAGGTCAGGGTAGGGGTTAGGATTAGGAAAGTGTTAAGGACAATTCGCTTTGGATTTACTCAACCTGATATTCAGGTCTAATTTAACCATGAATAGAATCTGAAGCACAACACTAGTCATCATAAAGGACGATTCTAGAACGCAATGCTATGGATCCAGACAACAGT
This sequence comes from Phyllomedusa bahiana, assembly GCA_025379985.1. Lineage (NCBI taxonomy): Eukaryota > Metazoa > Chordata > Amphibia > Anura > Hylidae > Phyllomedusa > Phyllomedusa bahiana. The sequence goes on from JAODAL010036882.1 coordinate 39,260, forward strand.
CCAACCTTCTACTCATAGATTAGGGCAAAGTTCTAAACTCCCTTTATAATTTAATTCTCTCGTTCCAGGTGACAGCAGCTCATTGCTCGGAGCACTTACTGCAGAGGCTTCTGGTGTGGGGGGAGGTGATGATGTGGCGCGTGAGGGGCAGGGCGCCTGACGTGCCCATGCCCCCACAGTGTTTTATATCTCCTGTATATACCCTCCCAAAATTAGACAGAGATTTCGATTAGGGGACAAGGATGATGGGAAAATAATTACTGGGATATAATAATAAAATATCCTGCATTGGCCGGGAATCGAACCCCCCGCGTGGCAGGCGAGAATTCTACCACTGAACCACCAATGCTTGTATAAAAAAACATTTTAAAAATACTAAAAATATTTAGAAGTATAAAGTGGGAAATCGCCCCTTCTAAGGGGTAACGGAGTTGTGTTTTTTTCTCTTTTAACAGGTAAAGATTTGGGGTTTTATTTTTTTTGGGACGGCTCGATGAAATTACTGTGTAAAAAATATATTGAAGGGACGGGATCAATTGGGGAGTTTTTTTCCCCTGTTCTGTAAAAACAACAAGGCGGGTGTCCTCATGGCGGAGAAAGCTGGGGATTCTTTATGTAAGACGGTGACACAGTGGGCTCCCATAGAGGTTGTGATGGGGAATCATTGATGAGTTCAGGGGGGGCTAGGCTCAGGCTTGAATAATATATTTCCGGGGGTTTTGGAAAAAGGATTCTGGGAAGGGACGCATCCGGGGATTTTGGTCAACAAGAAATGTTACCCCAAGGGGAGCATTTCCTCCCCCTTTATGGCGTTGCCTCTCTCTAGTCAATGCATAGGGGTTTTGGGGGAGTGTCAGATTGAGGTGCCAAGCAGTGGAGTTCAGTCTTTGGCCCCCCAGTAGAGTTCATTCTTGGGTCCCACCAGTGCAGTTAATTATTGGAGCCACCAGTGAGGTTGATTCTTGGGACCCACCAGTGGGGGATGATTTTGGGGTCCCCCGGGAGTGTACTTGGGCCCACGGTAAGATGATTCCCGGGGTCCCCAGTGGAGTGATTTTTGAAAGCCAAGGGAGTGATTCTCGGGGCCCACAAATGAAAATTATTTGTGGGCCACCCTGAAAAATAATTTGAGGCCCACATGGAGATGATTCTTGGGACCCACCGTGAAATGTTCTTTTGGGCCCCCAAAAGGGGTGATTCTTGGGGCTCCTAGGGAGTTATTTGAGGCCCCCATGGGGAATATTGATTGGGGTTGGGAGAGGGTTTGGATTGTTCACGTTTAAGTTTGGGTTGGGGGGTTTGTGTTTTGGGTTGTGGTTATGGCCTCAATACAAACTCAAATCCTAAACTGACATCTAACCCCAAACTCAGTCCCAGCCCTATTCATTAACCATTAAGATCTCGGTTGGGACTGAGATTGGGGTTAGTAAAATGTTAAGGAAAATTTTCTTATGAATTATGTAAATATTCGTTTTTTTCTTACTCAACCTGAACATGATACTGGGTCTAAATTTTAAACCGTGACCCGAACTAAGCACAACAAGTCATCATAAGAACGATTTTTTAACCAATCAATTGCTAAGGTGGATCAGCCCTTCACATCCACAGATAATGTATACGGATATACTGACACCGCACTTTACAGATCATTCATTATTACAAAATAAAAAAAGCACCAATGTAATAACCCCCATAAAAGCCCGGCTCCTTTCCCCTCGGCCTCACAGTCACCACCGGACATCATGAACCCGTAGTGAGGGGGCAGGGCGACCCCCGGGGGGTTGTGGAGGGGTTGGAGAGGGGGCTACGTTTTTTTTTTACATTTTTATTTTATTA
>JAODAL010036883.1:0-41094 GCA_025379985.1 Phyllomedusa bahiana
CTACAAATTGCTGTATTAAAATTTAACTGCAAAGTAGCCCTATCAACAAAGCTTGACTGACCAAAAGTGAAAAAAAAAACCTGTCTGAAATGTATACAGGATAAAAAAAGGTTTTTTTTGGACCTATCAATTCACCTGTGGTGACTACAAAATTGCTGTATTAAAATTTAACTGCAAATTTAGATCTATCAACAAAGCTTGGGACTGACCAAAAGTGAAAAAAAAACACCTGTCTAAAATGTATAAGGGATCATAAAAGTTTTTTTTGGCACCTATAAATTCAACTGTGGTGACTACTAAATTGCTGTATTCAAATTTAACTGCAAGTAGCTCTATGAACAAAGCTTGACTGACCAAAAGTGAAAAAAAACACCTGTCTGAAATGTATACGGGACAATAAAAGGTATTTTTGGCACCTATCAATTCACCTGTGGTGACTATTAAATTGCTGTATTCAAATTTAACTGCAAGTAGCTCTATGAACAAGTCTTGACTGACCAAAAGTGAAAAAACACCTGTCTGAAATGTATACAGATATTTAAAGGTATTTTTGGACTATCAGTAAAACCTGTGGGGGACTACAAAGTTGCTGGATTCAAAATTTAACTGCAAGGTGGTCTATCAACACAGTGGCCTTGCGCAAAGTGAAAAAAACAGTATCTGAAATGTATACGGGATAATAAGGCCTGGTTCAACAGGCTTATTCAAACGTATTTTACAACGGATTTTCCGATGAAAATTTACGTTCTGAATCAGTTTGAAAATCAGTTGCAAATAAGTGCCACTAAGTGTGGCACGTATTTGTAACTGATTTCGATGGATTACCATCTACAATCAATTGTAGGTGGTGAATCCGTCCGGAAATAATTGACATGTCAATTGTTTTTCTGCCCGGATTGCCGTCGTCAATCCGCGGCGGCAATCCGGAACGGAATTTTGGTCGTGGGGAAAAGACGAGCCGTATTTTCTATTGAAATCAATAGAAAATAGGCTTTTGACTTATTTCGGAGGATTTGCCCACGGATTGAACGATCGTCAATCCGTCGGCAAAACCGTCCCAAATAAGCGTGTGAACGAGGCCTTAAAGGTATTTTTTGGAAACCCATCAATTTTACCTGTGGTGAGTACAAAATTCTGTATTCAAATTTAACTGCAAAGTAGATCTCCAAAAGCTTGACTGACCAAAAGTGCAAAAAAACACCTGTCTGTGTGACGGGCTGGGTAGTGGATCCGCCGGACCACCGCAAAACGATGATGCTAAGCCCCGCCAGGGAACAAACTAAAATAGCCCCCGGTTTTCACCAGAGGGCCGCCGCAAAGCGGGATGGACTTGCTGTGGCGTGAGGCTACCAGGTCGTCCCCCCTGACATGACTTGCTTGCGATGGCAGCCGAGGTGCAGCGAGGTACAGAAACTTAGTCCAAGAATCGTAGTCATGGGCAGGCCAAAGGTCAGAGCAGGCGGCAAAGGTTCGTGGGCGTGGACAGGCAGGTAGGTCAGGGCAGGCGGCAGAGGTTCGGTGTCGGGAAACGTAGCAAGGGGTCTGGTACACGGTAAGGCGAAAATATACTTTTGGAACGCTTTCTCTAAGGTCGGGGGCAACATAGATCCAGCGGGAAAAGGGTGACGTGGGTGCAAAAACTTATATAGGGACAGCGCCCGGCAATTACCCAATTTACCGTCGCACTGTCCTTTAAATTTACATGAACGAGCAAAACGCGCGCACAGGGGGCGGAATGCGCATTCCGGCCGGCAGGGGACGAGGAACCGGACAGGCAGAGGGCTAGGTGGAAGTGGATGGGACGGGTGGCGCCACGGCCGGAAAGTGCGGTCCGCGGCATCCCCCGTCCCCGCCAGGGACCCGTTATGGGGAACACGGGTGCGACCGCGGTCTGTGGCCCCGACCGCGGCGCAATCCTTTACAGTACCCCACCCCCCCCCTTAGGCTTCCCCATCTTTTTAGGCTGCAGAAATCTGAGAATGAGATCTCGATTCAGGATGTTAGATTCAGGCTCCCAGGATCTCTCCTCCGGTCCGAAGCCCCTCCAATCCTGGGGGAAGAAAAAATCTCCCTCTGACCGGGTTTTCTAGCCAAAATGTCCTTTCCCTCGAAGTTGTCAGCGGATTTGGCTACTGGGGAGGCGTCACTTTCTTCGAGAGAATCGGTTCAGAACCAGAGGCTTAAGGAGGATACATGAAATGCGTTGTGGATCCAGAGAGATGGAGGAAAACAAAGTTGTATGTCCCCAAGTTAAAACCCTGCGAAAAAACCTTTGAAGGGCCCGAGGAAGCGGGGGCCCAATTTAAGACTAGGGACCTTCAGGGCACATATCTTGAGGAGAGCAAACTTGGCCCCCAGGGAGAAACGTCGGGGCAGGGTTCCTTTTGTCTGCCTGAGACTTCATACGGGCAGAGGCCCGAAGTAGAGAACGTCGCGTCTCCTGCCAGATGGCCTTGATATCCCGAACCTGGTCGTTGACAGCGGGCAATCCGAGTCAGGGGCAGAGGGAGGGGGTTAGGGGTGGCGGCCATAGACTACAAAAAACGGGGACGGCACGGCGCATCGAGTCCCGATGGTTATAAGCATTCTGGCCACGGGAGCAGCTCAGTCCATTTGTCCTGACGTCCGGACACAAAGTGACGCAGGTATTCTACCAGAATCTGGTTCACTCTCTCCACCTGCCCATTGGGACTGAGGGGGGTATGCCGATGAAAAGTCCAATTTGACTTGCAGACGGGAGCACAAAGCAAAACAAAATCGGGAAACAAAAAAACCCCGCGGTCGGAGACAATGTGTGGGGTAGTCCATGAAGCCGGAAGATATGCCGGAAGAAAAAGATTACCCAATTGCGGGGCAGACAGCAGGCCAGGGAGAGGCACAAAGTGGGTCATCTTTGGGGAACCGGCCCGTCACTATCCAGATGACCGAAATTCCAAGAGGAGACTGTAGGTCCGTGACGAAGTCCATTAGCTATGTGCGTCCATGGGATTCTGGCACAGGCAGAGGCAGAGGAAGCAAGAGCCTGGGGGGCCTGTGCGACGGGACCTTGTTCCGAGCAAAAGTGACGCAGGCGGGGTGAAGTCCTTGACATCCTGTGCTAGAGTCGGCCACCATTTGTGCCGCAAAGATAAAAGGGTTTAAGATTTCCCGAGTCCGGGATGACCAGCCAAACGGAAAAGCTATGCCCACATCCAGTATCTTCCTCCTGAGTGCCAGCGGCACATAATCTTGCCCGTAGGAGTGTTTTGGAGACCTGCGGGAGCCACGTGAACAACCGTTGCGGGAAATGATGTGTTGTGACACGGGTTCTTCACCGACCACGTACAAGGCAAAAGAGAGGGCTCAGACTTGACGTATTTCTCAGCAGGCCGGAAATGTATATGAAAGTCAAAACCGTGAGAAAAAAGAGACCCACCGGGCTTGGCGAGGGTTTAGACGCTGGGACGTCTGAAGAAACACAAATTTTTGTGGTCCGGTATAGATGTCGATTGGATGACGAGCTCCCTCCAGCAGTGTCGCCACTCCTCTAGGGCTAACTTGAGGGCCAAGAGTTCCCGGTTCGAATGGCATAGTTACGCTCAGCCGGCGGAAAAGGTCTTTGAGAAGAACCCACATGTGAAAATTTCTTGCCTTTGGAGCTTCTCTGTGGGGAGGACCCCCCCTGCCCCCACGGAGGAGGCATCCACCTCCAAAGAGAAACGGCTCTTGGAATCAGGCCGGAACCAAGAAAAGGAGGCGGTGAGAAGGTGTTTTATATCCACAAACGCCTTCTCAGCCCCCGGGAGGCCAACATCTCGGGTTCGCATTCTTTCTAGTAAGGGCCACGATGGGAGACCACCAAGGGAGAAAGAAAAGGGGGGGGGGGGTAATAAATTGTTCGGTAATAATTCGCAAAAGCCCAGGAAGTGCTGTATGCCTGAAGACCGGACAGGACGGGGCAATTGTAGTACCGCAGAGAGTTTTCCCGGGTCCATCTTTAGGCCTTCACTCAGACTAGTAGCCGAGGAAAGGTAGGCTGGTCCGATGGAATAAACATTTCTCCAGCTTGGGTACAGTCGGTTGCTGCGCAGACGTTGCAAAACCTGGCGTACTTGAGCCGGTGAGTCTGAAGATCAGGGGAAAAAATCAGGATGTCATCTAGGTACCTATGACGCAGGTGTACAAGAGATCCGGAAGACATCGTTGACGAGTTCTTGGAACACCGCTGGAGCGTTACAGAGCCCAAAGGGCATAAACATGAAGGTACTCAAAATGTCCATTCTGGGTATTAAAGCCCATATTCCACTCGTCCCCCTCCCGAATTCTGATGAGGTTATAGGCGCCTCGCGATCCAACTTGGAAAACACTTTAGCCCTTGAGACGGTAAAAAGCTCTGAGATCAGTGGGAGGGGTAGTGTTTTTTTACGGGGATTTATTTAGACCCTGTGTCTATTTCACGGATGGAGGGAACCATCCTTCATTCTGCACAAAAGAAAAACCCGGCTCCGGCTGGGGAGGAAGGACTTACGAATGAATCCTTTCTGCAGATTCTCCCAGAATGTAGGCCGACATGGCTGAGTTCCGGTTTCGGACAGGGGTAGACACCCCCCACGGGGTTGATGGCTTCCTGGGAGGAGGTCAATAGGACAGTCGTTAAGGCCGATGTGGTGGAAGCGAATCGGCCTCTTTCTCGGAGATACATCCCAAAGTCCTGGTACTCGGCCGGCAGGCCTGGCAACGGCTTGACAAGCGGGGGCGGAGAAGTGGTAGGCACCGGGCGTGGTACCTCCAAGCAACGGTTCTGGCATTCCAGTCCCCAATGCAGGACTTCGCCTGTCTTCCAATCGAGCGAAGGGGCGTGGCGTTGCAGCCAGGGAAGCCCCAAGAGGATCGCCGAGGAAGCACGGGACAGAACGTGGAACCCGATCTTCTCCTTATGTAGCGCCCCCACATGGAGTGTCACCGGCCGGGTTATGTACTGGATGGGGTCACTGAGGAACTCCCCACTGACCGAAGAAATAAGCAGCGGCTTCTCCAGCCGGACTACAGGCATGCGGTACCGGGTTACCAGTGAGGCTAAGATGAAATTCCCGGCAGACCCCGAATCCAGGAAGGCAGAACTCCGGAACGAAGGACCAGCATCAGAAGCCACCTCCACTGGCATCATCAAACGTGGAGAAGGAAGAAATGCACCTGGACCGCCTCTCCTACGGCCCCCTAGGTGTGAGCGTTTCTGGACGCTGGGGACGTAGCGGACAATTCTGCAGAATGGCTTGGGGCTAGCGCAGTAGAGAAATAGCTTTTCTGTTAGGCGACGGTTCAGCTCCTGCTCCGATAAATGGGCACGGTCCACTTGCATGGGTTCCACCTCAGAGGCTTGAGGGGACAGCAATGGAGGATGCTGAAAAATCGGGGCCAGATGAAACCGCCGACGGGGGCAGTTCGAGTCTCTTTCCTGACGCAGCTCTTCCTGCCTCTCTGGAACCTTATGTCAATAGTGTTGCCAAAATTTTATGAGTTCACTCAGGGAGGACGGGAGGTTTTTGCTGCCAAAGCGTTCTTTCCCTGCAAGACAGACCCTTTTTGAAGTGGCGCAGAGGGGGGGCCCTCATTCCAGTGAGCTCTGAAGCCCGGGTACGGAACTGTACCGCATAGTCACCCACAAAGGAGTCGCCTTGACGAAGGCTGAAGAGGGCGGTCTCAGCAGAGGAAGCATGCGCCGGCTCCTCGAAGATGGTGCGGAATTCTGGAGGAAGGTCTGTAGATCCCCAGTCAAATGGGTCGTTCTATCCCCGAGGGGAGTCGCCCAAGCCAGGGCCTTCCCGGATAGTTGGCTCACTACGAAGGCCACCTTAGACCTCTCCCAGGAAACTGATCGCCATCAGTTTCTATGTGCATAGAGCACTGGGTAATGAAACCCGGCAGAGCTTGGGATCCCGGCAAAGCTGATGGGTAAGGGGAGCCGAAGCTTGGGTCCCACGGTAGCCAATGGAACGGCTGACGTAGACGAGTCACCGACGGGGCGCAGGTGGAGACTGTTGTGGGGATGCGAGGAGCTGACGCATCATGGCGGAGAGCTGACCCAACGCTGTGCTGTTGTGCGATTTGCTGCGACTGCTGGGCAACCACCGTCGTAAGATCCGCGATGCTTGGCAGGGGCACCCTTGGGGGGATCCATGGCTGGATCTAACTGTGACGCTGGGTAGTGGATCCACCCGGGCCACCGCAAGCGATGATAGCTAAGCAACGCCAGGGAAAGGAATTTAAGTAGCCCCCGGTTTTTTTCCCAGAGCCCCCCGCAAAGGGGGATGGACTTGCTGTGGCGTGAGGCTACCAGGTCGTCCCCCCCTGACGTGACTTGCTTGCGATGGCAGCCGAGGTGCAGCGAGGTACAGAAACGTAGTCCAAAAATCATAGTCGTGGGCAGGCCAATGGTCAGGGCAGGCGGCAAAGGTTCGTGGTCGTGGACAGGAAGGTAGGTCAGGGCAGGCGGCAGAGGTTCGGAGTCGGGAACCGTAGCAAGGGGTCTGGTACACGGTAAAGGCGAGAATATACTTTAGGAACGCTTTCTCTAAGGCTCGGGGCAACATAGATCCAGCAGGGGAAATGACGTGGGTGCAAAGCTTATTTTAGGGGCAGCGCCGGCAATTACCCAATACAAGCCACTGTCCCTTTAAATTTAATGGACGAGGGCCGCCGCGGCATTTGGGATTCCGGCCGGCAGGGGACGAGAACCGGACGGGAGCGAGGCTAGGTGAGTGGATGGGACGGGTGGCGCTACGGACGGCAGTGCGGCCCGCGGCGTCCCCCGTCCCCGCCGGGGACCCGTTATGTTGAACGCGGGTGCGACCGCGGTCCGTGGCCTGGACCGTGGCGCAACCCGTTACAGTCTTAAATGTATACGGATATTAAAAGGTATTTTTGCCACCTATCAGTACACCTGTGGTGACTACAAAGTTGCTGGATTCAAATTTAACTGCAAGGTGGCTCTATCAACACAGCTGGCCTTCGCCAAAGTGAAAAAAACACGTATCTGAAATCTATACGGGATAATAAAAGGTATTTTTTGGCACCTATCACCTGTGGTGACTACAAAATTGCTGTATTCAAATTTAACTGCAAGGTGGCTATATCAACAAAGCTGGACTGGGCAAAATTGAAAAAGAACACCTATCTGAAATGTATACTGATAATAAAAGTGGAGTTTTGCACCTAACAAATAGACCTGCAGTTATTAAAAAAGATCTGTATCCTAAAATAAGGCAATGCAATGTCTAAACAAAGTTTTGGCTGTACAATATCCAATATCCTTTATAGAGCTTGTCTGTGTTTGCCCGCGGGGGCCCTCCCCCCGCTCCCTCCGTGACTTTACAGTGGTAGATGCTCCTTTAAAATTCTCTGCCTAACTACCTAAAATCTGCAAATCTCTGATCTAACTAACTTCTAAGGATCACAGCTAAAGTAGAGCTTTCTCTGTGAATAAATAGAATAATTTCGCTGAGCTGTTTGCTGAGCTGTTTGGAAGAGGCAGAGTCGACACGTCCTACTGCTATGAGACGCTGACACACACTGATCATGAACAGGAAGGGCTGTTCTATGTAAAACGAGGTCATGTGATTTTTCCAGCCAATCGCAACCATACACATCCCAGTCATGAGGTCGGACACACATCTCACCCTGCTCTATTCTGTAAGCTGATTTGCTGGCCGCCAAAATGACAGGAAGCGCCGAAAACGGCGCGATATAAATAGATTATGCACAGATTTTAACATAAATTATCGCGTGATCTAAAAAATCTGATAAACGTAAATACCGTGCCGATTTCAACTTTATCGATAATAATCGCTCAACACTAGTAGTAGGTGTTAAATTTCCAAATTGGAGCTTCAAAAATAATCCTGGAAGAAAAGAACAAGAGCAGTATCAATTTCTTAGCAGTGATATCTTTTTACATTGATCTGCATGAATCCATCTCTCTTTATTCATCCTTTTCATGCACTTGTCACCTTTCTTGTTTTCTACTCCTTTAATTTATGGCTGAACTTGTATCCAGTACAATATTTGTAAGTTGGCCCCTTATTGCACTCTGAATGTAGTGTCTACCGGTCTTGTCCCTGTCTAGTTGGTATATTAGGGACAATACTAAGGCCTACTGTTTCAAATAGGAATCTGTTGGAGGTGGAATCTTTAACTCTCCCGGCACCTCTGCCATTTCCTTTCCTAATTTCCTGATCTTTTCTATAAGTGGACCATCTAGTGTAATTTCAGAAGGTTTTTTTATTCCAATTTTTCACGGGTACTCCTGCAACCATCACACAGGGTCGCAGACACACCGTGTCCCAGTGGTGAGCGGCGCCTCGACCCGCATGTCAGGCTGTGGACGCGCTCACTGCTCTGGTCTTTCCTGCAGCTACTCACCTGTCCGCGCTCCTGCCTATGTCTTTGCCTGCCTGCATGCAGGCCAGTTCTGTTACTTTTAAAGGGCTAGCATGCCGGTGATTGATGATCACCGGATGCAGACCCCATTTAAAACTGACCCTTCCTGATTCCCTTGCCGTTCCAGAAGAAGCATTTTTGGCTCCCTGGCAACAACTGGCTGTGGACTAGGAACTACCATAGGGGGTGTGGCAGCAACATTAGCTTGTTGTTGGATGAGGAGTTGTACCTGGCTCACCAGGTCAAATACAAAGTTAGCCTGGCCTTTCATCTGACTAAAAAGCTCCTGATATTTATGCTAATCTAGGTGACAGGAAAAGACAGTAAGCCCTAGTGCTAGGCCTCCTCAAAACTGGCCCTGCCTACATGCTGATCCAACCCTGAGTGGTTGGCGACAACTGGACGACGGTCCCTTCACTGTTCCTTACATTGAACAACACAAGATAGAAAAACATAATAAAGAAATGTCATGTGGAAAAAAGGGTCAAACTGGAGATAACAAAATTTGTACAGAGATGGCAGGCAAAAAAAGGAGTTTAAGAAGGCTGACAAAGAGGTCAGTAATCCAAGCAATATATTCCAGTTAGAAACACTAACTCAAGCTACAATAGACTGTTGTAAGCAATGTCCCAGAAAAAATGTGGTCGTCTCAAGGGATGTCAGAGTTCCGGTCCAGATCATGATTGGACCAGCCCTCTGACTTTCAAACTACAGAGAACACAGACTGGCAGGGACGAAAGGTGAGTGGTGAAGGCAACTGCCAATCACCACTCAGTCTAAACTAGCTTCAGCCCAGCACTAGGGCTAGCAGAATTAATCAGATGGATGTGGTGGAGAACCTGTCAATAACCACACAGGCAGTCCTGGAATCAGACAGAGTTCAGACTAGCACAAAGAAACACACAATTCAGGCAGCGAATCATGGCCAAAAGAACAGTCTTTGCTGCACACTATGGGCAGAGGACTGTGCTGAGGCCTGAACAGGTATATTCATTACAGAATAATTTTCCATTCAACTGCTTTCATGCTAGACTTCATGGAATCATGGTTGTAGGTAGGAAGAGGAGTATTTTCCAAACCCCCTTATTCAGGTATAAAGAGGAAGAGACCTTAATTAATTTTATACTCCAATTAAAAGATATTTTCTTCACCTTCTGTCCATTTAGCCATAACTGACTTTTGGAAATCCTGCAGGCTCGTTCTCAGCCTACTTCCCTGATTTCCACAACTTATTTCAATTGCTTGACTTTCATGCCCATGCCATGCTGGTAATCAACCAGTGGGCCTTTGGTCTTCCCTATTTCCTATTACTACTACATATTCAATAGCTTTTGTAAAAAAAAAGTGTAAATCACATCATACATTTTCTTTACTATTTATCACCTGGTATCCATTTCCTTCACAGACACATTCAGTCAGTAGATACACAGAATACACATGGTTCATAGATCCAGGCATAAATGCCTCTAGCTGTCATAGAGCTGAATTTTCAATGCATTATGTCCATCAATAATTTAATAATAAGTGCAAAGCAGAGTAACATGGATTATGCACAAAGAATGATTAACAACTTGTGTTTCCATAATCTCTCCTCCATAGGCCCAACGTCTCTAAGGAGTAGAAGCATTGAATTGTTGAGTCTCATTTTCAGTGTATAATAAATATAAATATATAAATATATATAAATGGTGTGTAAAGTTTGACGCACCTTGTCTATGTGTTAGGCACATTAGGGAACTTAGGCGCATTAGTAATGTGCCTAACATGTATTAAAGTTATAGACAGGCTGGATATAAGTAAAGTCATTAGAATAGCATGTCAGTGAATGGAAACTATGGTACTGATCCTGCTTGGAGGACCACAGGTCCCAGCAATACCTGTGATGTGCTGGCTCTTGCTGTATGCAGAATAAAGGGTGAGAGCAGCAACAATAAATTTAAAATTGAATGTAGTAAAAATTTTAAAAATAAAAATCTGAACAACATAATCAATGAGTTTTTAAACGTCATTTTTTTTATTCTATTAATTTTAAATAAATTTTATAGGAGATATTTTTATATTTTTGGGATATTATATATTTTATATTAATTTACAGTATATGATCAAATTTTTCATTAAATTTAAACAATTCAATTTTATACAGTTTGATAATTATAATAAATTACTTTTTATTAATGAACTGGTGTAAGTTGAGAGAAATTGAACATTTTTGCCCCTTACAGCAAATCTATCTTCACTTCGACTCCTCAGGCTCAGAACCACATTTATATATGTGTCTAATACTAATACTACGAGTGTGGTGCGACACGCCTCCATAATGCCCCTAGAACACCCCCAGAACACTCCTTCATGTTAGGCGCATTAGAAAGTGTTGAGTCTTACGAACAATGCGCCTAACACATATGTTAGGTGCATTAGACATCATAGCCGGCTCAGTTAGGTGCATTGTACACCGGAAAACGGGTGAAAAACCCTTTCATACATGTAGCCCTTGATCTCTGCTGTGGAACCACCACTGTGATCAGTAAAGGAATCCACAAAAAAGAAAATGTTGACCACTTTTATTTTTTCATTGTTGATTTTTATGTGGGCTTTGTTTTTGGTGGTAGTCATTATCTTTGTCTTCTAGATGTTAAGGTAAAGTCCCATCTTATCACATTCATCTTTCAGCCTCATAATCAGCTTCTCCAGGTCCTTTTCACTCTCGGCCACCAAAGTTGTATCACTGGTATATCTCAGAATGTTGATGACCCTTCTTTTTTAATGATCTTCATTCAAAATATGTTTCTAAGTTTAGCAAAGTTAATCTAATGATCAGATTGACTTTAAATTCAAAAATTTATTTACTAAAAACATAAAGCAACAATCATGCTGCACTATAACAAAGACTCTTGGGCATATTTTACCAACATTTGCCTGTAGCTCAACAATTTTAAAAAATAAAACCATTATTGTGTAAATGTCAGCATAAATAGTATGAAGTGCTTTTAGATTTTATTTCTTCCTAAAAAGAAAAGTTTCTTAATTTAGTTTAAAATTTTTCAGTCATTTCAGTGTTGCCCTGAGTATTTTGATATTTGTCCATTACTGTTTCCCAAAGGTGACACACCACTGTGAAAGCCTTTGTGTGCTCTTGTATACAAATGAAGCAGCTCTTAAACATGGATTTTGTTAACGATCATTCTGTAACCTGTAATAAAATGCAGAAAAAAGGTTATTAAGCACAACAAACTAATTTTCTCATCCTTTATGAAAAAACTTTGGAACTTTGGAAAACAGTGACATTCCGAACACCACAGAAAGTCCCACATTTAAAATATAATACATTACTATCATCTCAGAGACATTTCTCTTTGGGGTTTACACAGCAAAAAATTCAATGAGGTTGGAAAAAAAAATGTGGAGCTGAACCCAATGCATACATTGCTGGTGCTAGCTGTTAGTAACTTAACTTCTGCTATTATCTATGATCATGGCCATTTAACTACTAACATACCATAGTCAGTGCCAGCTCAGCATCTAAGTAGTAATAACGGAAAGGCAAGCCCCTTCTGTCACCCAGTTGACTCCCTGTGACACAATTACAGGATGCCAGCCACCCGGCATGCCATCTTGTTAGAGGCAAAATGTAATTGGAGAGCAGTAAGGGTGTGTTTACAAGACGTCTTTGTGGGCTGTATTTGTGGACCGTATTTTGGGGCATAATTAACACTATAGATTTTTTTTCCTATTCCACCTACTTTCCTCATTTTCCACAGAAAAGGAAAGCAACAAATAAATTGAAAACCATTGGTAACTCCATATCCAAATCCAAGCTATTAATTGTTCCACAAAGTCAACAAAAAAAAAAAACACCACCATCAGACTTGCAGTCTTTTGGTTGCTATGTCTCCTAAAAGATGGAATAAAAAGTGATCACAAAGTTGTATATATCTAAAAATATTTAATAGTAAAATATTTTTTATTGGTCTATTTTCTACTGGTCTGCTGATGGAGAAATAAAAAAGTTTATGGTCATAATGAACAATGAAAATGACAATGCAATGCAAATGTAAACAAAAAGTTTTATTTTTTCTTAAAGTAGTAAAATGTAACAAAACTATAAACTTTGGTATCACCAGAACCATGCTAAGCTGCAGAAAGAAATTAGCTTGTCATTTATACTGCACAAAAAAATCCAAATTAAATATTTTACAGTGTTTTTTTTTTTTTATTTGACCCCCAATCTCTTTTTTATTTTCCAATATATTATATGGTATATGTTATATTTTTATGGAACCATAAGAAATAGAAATTTTCCTGAATAGAAAACAAGCCCTTTTATGGCTTTGTGAGAGGAAAAATAAAAAGTTGTGCTCTTGGAAGGCAGGGATGAGAAAAATGAATGTGCTGTTGCCAAAATTGATGCTTTCAGACAGGATAGCATCTATGAATGTTGTGCTGGTCTGCATAGCATTGTGCACAGATCTCCCTACATATCTCTGTCGGCAATTACAAGAAACTTACACAGTTACAGAAATGAAGAGGCAGCTGTCAGATACGGACAGAGGTTGCATAGTCCTCAATTACTGCTGCAGTTGCTGGATGCCAGGTAGTACCACAAGCTGCTGTGTCTTAGCAGACCAAGATCAAATCTACAATAAAGTCAGGAGGAGTTGCCCTGTATTTGAAGTTAATATGTTACAGGGGAAATCAGCAATTAAAAAAAATGTATGTAGTGTTAGCTGCTTGTCTCCACAAGGCTTTTTGTTCATGTGATGTTATTCCCCACCTAAGAGCCATAACTTTATATTTTTTCTGTCTACATATCCATATAAACACCTGTTTCTGTGGGATAAAATATACTTTTAATTGATATCATTTACTTACTTTAAAAATGGTAAAAAGTGTGGTAAAAGACATTATCTTTATTCTACAGGTCGGTAGGATTCGAAAATCAATTTGTTTGTGTTTTCGCTGTGTTTTACTACTTAAAAAAAGTATTAATTTTTAAATTGCAGTGCTTTTTTTATTGTCTATCTATGGACCTGAGTTAGGGTTTGTTTTGTGCAGGCTGAAGTATAGTTTTTATTGTTAACACTTTCTAAGGAGGCAAAGTGACCAAAAAAGCCAACAAAAAACTGAATTTTGTCATTTTTTCTCTCTAGTGTCCACTGAAGGAGAAATTACTAATGTTATATTTTAATAGATTGGACTTCTATGAATGGATGAAGAAATACAAATTATGTTTAACTTTTTTTTTATTTCAGAGGAATTTTTTACTTGTATTTTTAGTCCCTATAGGGTACTTGACCATAAGAGGGCATGATCTTTTGTACAGTATTCTGCAATACAATAACATTGAAGAATAGTGTTCTTATATGGCCCTCCTATTATACCCTGTAAAGGGTTAAGATCCCCCCCTAAAGGTTTTATATTTTTTTGGGTGCAGTTATATTAAAATTTAAAAAATACTAAAAAATGTTTGAAACCCCAAATTCAGTCCTCATCAAACAACCACTAATACAGAAAGTAGGAAATAAGCATTCTACTGTGTTAGAATAGCAGAAACACATGCCTTCTGGGACCACAAGAGGGTCATTTCTTGAGCTCACGTACAGTAACTCTATTACTAAATGTATGTTTTGATGTTGGTAAGAGAGCATGGAGGGGGGTCACTTGATAAGCCTGCTCTATACAGGGTTGGTTCTGGCTGTTAATTACAGCTCATAGCCACCACTGGTAGTCTGTATTAGGGTATGTTCACATGATGTACTGTGGCGCGTACAGTACGCACTGCAGTACATTGTGTGTTTCGGGAGCGCGTACTCACGAGGTGCGGGGGGCTGGTAGTCCGCCGGCTCCATAGACATACATTTCTTGCGGCGATTACTCACCGCAAGTAATTGACATGTCACTTATCTCCCCTCGCATACAGTATACATATGTGCATGTAGTTTTATTATGTATTTAATCATTTAGGAATGTGTTCATCCATTGTCTTATTCACTTCCGGTTAGTGGAACGCAAGTTGCGTTCCAAGAGGCATTTCTGGTCGTGATTTACAATCTGATTGTAGTTTGTCCTTTCCTATATAAACCCTACAGTATGTCAGTAACCCATTCTCCTTGAAGAAGCGTTAGCGAAACGCACGTCGGGGTCCTCCATGGGGGTCTAGCGGTCATTCTTTTCTTCATTTTACTGGACACATTGTGGTTAAGTATCATTCATATTATTTATATTATTTTTGTTATACATATTTTTTTGCATAATTTTTTTTCCAGTGTTTTCTTTTTGTTATTGTGACCCTAGACCCTCGTACTTGTGTTGGTTCTGGGTGTATTGTACTTCATTGTCTTTGGTTGTTATTGGTGCATTATTTTGAGTTGGATTAAATATTTTTTTTAAACATGTTTAAATAAATGATATAATTTTACATTTTGTGTTGGATTTTTGTTGTTGTTGTTGTTTCTATTCAAGGTAATGGGTTAAGCAGTTAGATGGGCTGGGCTAGCCTCAGGTGGGTAGGGTATGTAAAAAACTGACTCTTTTCATGACTCTTTTCTGGCTTAAAACTGTAGATTTAAGCATTAAATACCCTAAATCTACAGCATCTTACAGAATAAGAGACACAGCGCTGGAAACAACATGTCTGTCACTAGCTTGTACTGTCCTCAGCAAGCAGGGCATGATCTATGTGACAGGTTCTCTGTAAGTCATTATTATATACTAATCTGTAATGTAATAGTATTGCAGAATAGTGTACGAGCAACTTTAAATCCCTCTCCTGGATACCTGATGGCTTGGGGGGACTACAAATACAATTAAAATAAAATGAAGAAAAATTTAAAGCTAAACACATGAAAAAATTGTTGGTACCCTTAGGTTAAAATAAAGAAACACCCACATTGGTCACTGAAATAACCCAAAACTGTCAAAAGTAATAATCAATTTCAATTTGCTCAAAATCAACTGATGAAAATCAGACATTGTTTTTGAATTAGGGTTCAGCCAAATAATTTTAAAAAACAAACTAATGACACTGGCACAGACAAAAATTATGATGCCTTTCATTTGGTATTTTGTTGCACAACTGTTTGAGGCAATCATGGCAAACAAACTATTTCTATAACTCTGAATAAGTCTTCTGCACATGTCCACAGGTATTTTGGCCCACTCCTAGTGAGCAAACTGCTCCAGCTATCTCAGGTTGAGGGGTGCTTTCTCCAGACTACAAGTTTCAGCTCCCTGCACACATGTTCAATAGGATTTCGGTCAGGGCTCAAAAGAGGACACTTAAGAATAGTCCAATGCTTTGCTTTTAACCATTTTTGGATGTTTTTAACTCTGTTTTCACATTATCCTGTTGGAGGACACATGACCTGAGACTGAGATTCACCTTTCTGACACTGGACAGCACATTTCATTCCACAATGCCTTGGTAATGTTGAGCTTTTATTGTACCCTGCGCAGATTCAAATCACCCTTTGCCAGATGCAATATAGCATCCACGCCTTTCCACGTATGTAGATAACATAACATGTATAAAACATCCCTTTTTCCCATTTTACAATTTAAAAAGAAAAACATTCCATGCAAAATTATTTTACAAAAGAAAGCATGCTTTTTAAAAGTCACATCTGGATTGAACAAAAAGCTATGGAGTCAAAATATATTCTCAATAAGAAAAGCAGATACGCTCAGTTATTTTTCTATTACTAGAATAAATTTCCCTTTTTTTCTGTTAAAGCTAAACTCCCTATGAATGCACATCATAAACACCATGTAGAAAATTATTGTTTCAATGTTGTAAAATGCTATGATTGTAGCAATAACAACTAGTGATTGGAAATCATTTTCAAGCTTGTCAGATACATTACAGAGATAGGCAGAATAGCATATTCACCACAAGTAATGTAAATATAAAAAGATAATTGCTTTGATTGTTTGTACTTCATGACTGATGAAAAGAAAGACACTGGTGTGGACGAATGAAACACTGTGTAAGAACAGGCCAAAAACCTAGTAATCCATGTGGGGAGGTTCCACGTAACTCAGCTCAGGAGGAAGGATCAAGACATTTTAGCGGAGGGAAAAGGGCTTTGTGTCCGTCTTCAGTGCCTACAGGAGAGTCATTCTTCACAGGGCATAGCATCAGGAAATCCAAATTCAAAGTCCTATGTCTTTTTGAGGGGACAGGGTAAGGGAACAAAGGATAGATAGGTGGTGGATGGGTCGAAAGGGGATATATAAGTTCAAAAGCTGGAGGGGTCTTTGAGTAAGCTCTACACTCTACTTTGCAGAAAGGATTGGGCACAGCTTCAGACAAGCCCACAGGAGAGTAGGGGAAACCACCGATTGTCCAACTTCCCTGGTGGTTTCCAAAAATGAACTCTACTGGTGAGCCTCAAGAATCAACTGTATTGTTGAGGTCCAAGATTCAACTCCATTGGTGGGCCCCCAAGAATAAATTCCACTGGTGGGCACCAAGAATTAGTTACTAGATAATACAAGGAGCTGATTACTCACCATACAGATCACCATCATACTGCTACCAAACACATCCCACTATACCAAGACCAACATTACCAAACACTACCAATAACGCTACTACATAAGGATCTGATTATACTGCCAGAACACAACCACAAATTACCACCATATAGTAACTAAATAATACCCCTACACTGTTACTGAATAAATATCAGTACACAAAGACCAATATTACCACCATATAGAGACCATATAGTGGTATATACCAGTGTACACAGGTGACCTACAGACTGTTTATTACCTCCATACAGTGACCATATAGTGGTAGATACCTGTGCACACAGGCTCTGCTGACATATGAGTGATTACAGTACAGTTACATATTGTGACTCACAGGTGACGTTTCTCTGAAGAGTTGTTGACTTTCCCTTTTGTCCTGCATCTGGGCCAGACCACCATGATAACTTCTCCTGGAAACCACTCATCCCTACAGATTTAGACACAAATATCTTCACTTTTGCAGCACCACCCTCACTGTCCTCCACCTCTGTACAAACTTATCAGGGGTGGGAGAGCGGGTAGAGGCCATAGCTTACAGAGGAGGGGAGGAACATAGGATTAACCACCTGGAGATTGTTTTACATCTATGTCCTGTACCCCTCAGAATCATATTACCAGGTAGGTAGACCCCATTTGATTGGTTGGTAGGCCCTAGGTAGGTAGGTTGGTAGGCTTCAGGTAGGTAGACAGCAGTTAGGCCACGGGAAGGTAGGAAATTACATAGGCCCCAGCTAGGTAGGCAGTACACAGGCCTCAGGTAGATGGGCCACAAGTAGGTAGGTAGATTGGTCCTAGGTAGGTAGATAGGCAGTAGTTAGGCAACAGATAGGTAGACAGGTCCCAGGTAGGTAGGTAGCTACAAGTAGGTAGGTAGACTGACCCTAGGTTGGCAGTAGTTAGGCCCCAGTTTGATAGAAAGCCCCCAGGTAGGTAGGTGGGCTGCAGGTAGGCCCCAAGTAGCAAAGGAGGCTGTTTCTATGCCCCAGGTATATAGTTAGATAGATACGCAGTAGGTGGGCCACAGGTAGGCTGTAGGTGGGCCCCAGGTAGCTAGGTAGGTAGGCTATAGGTGGGCCCCACATAAGTATGTAAGTAGGCAGGTTAAAGATGGGCCCCAGGTAGCTAATTATATAGGCTATAGTTGGGGCCCACGTAGGTAGGTAGGCTAAAGGTCAGGTCCACATAGGTAGATAGGCTATATGTGGGACCCTCATAGGTAGATAGGTAGGCTATAGGTGAGGCCCATAAAAGTAGAGAGACTTTAGATGGCAGGCAGTGTTTAGGTAGGCTATAGGGTTCCCATATAGGAAGGCAGGTTTTGATAGGCTTTACGGGCCCATATAGGTAGGCAGGGTTTAGGTAGGCTATAGGGGTCCCATATAGGTAGGCAGGGTTTAGGTAGGATATAGAGGCCATATAGGTAGGCAGGCAGGGTTTAGGTAGGCTATAGGAGCCCATATAGGTAGGCAGGCAGGGTTTAGGTAGGCTATAGAGGGCTCATACAGGTAGGCAGAGTTTAGGTAGGCTATAGGGTGACCCATATAGGTAGGCAGGCAGAGTTTAGGTAGGATATTGGGGGGGCCCATACAGGCAGGCAGGGTTTATATTGGGTATAAGGGCCCATATAAGTAGGCAGGCAGGGTTTAGGTATGTATAGGGGCCCATATAGTTAGGCAGACAGGGTTTCGGTAGGGTATAGGGGCCCATATAGGTAGGCAGGCAGGGTTTAGCTAGGGTATAAGGGTCCATATAGGTAGGTAGGCAGGTTTTAGCTAGGGTATAGAGGCCTATGTAGGCAGGCAGGGTTTAACTAGAGTATAAGGGTCCAAATAGGTAGGCAGGCAGGGTTTAGTGAGGGTATAGGGTCCCATATAGGTAGAAAGGCAGGCTATATTGGTGTTAATAACTTACTCACCTGTCTCCATGATCCCCCAATGCGATGAGTGGCCGATCAGCCCCTGAGCTTGGCGCGGGCGGCCCATTTATATGACATCAGGCTTACCAGGCAAGTCTGCTAACACCGGGCAGTCCTGTCTCTGAACGCTCAGAACAGAGGGCCCGTGTGTTCTGAGGAAGGATACGGCAGACCCCACAGTTCTGCCCCTGAACACAGGAACCTGCTATGTCTGCTGCCCCGGTAGCTCCGCCCTTGACTGCAGGGACACCGTGATACATCAAAACATTCCAACAGGCGTTCCGCAATACCTTAGGGAAAAACCAAGCGCACCATCTGCTGCTGAGTCTGCTCCCCTGTGACGGGTAACTCTTTGTGGGCCAATATGGGGGCCCAATTTCCCGTATTTCTCCTAAAGGTTTGATGGAATAATGAGGCTCTTGTCACTACCCTCTGGCAAGGCTTCACCGGGAGAATTATGGATGAGCTGCCTGCTCGTGATCTGCCTTCTTCCCTGGATAAGCTTATCTGCTTAGCCACCCAAATCGACAATTGGTTCCCCCGGGTCGCAAAAGCCCACATGAAAACGAAAAAAGTGCTTGCCCAGTTTTTGACCATGCCTTATACTAGCGTTCCAAAGGCCTCCACTTCCACCAAA
Source organism: Phyllomedusa bahiana (assembly GCA_025379985.1). Lineage (NCBI taxonomy): Eukaryota > Metazoa > Chordata > Amphibia > Anura > Hylidae > Phyllomedusa > Phyllomedusa bahiana. The sequence goes on from JAODAL010036883.1 coordinate 19,500, forward strand.
AGTGAACAAATGAAGGGGTGAACCCATTAAGTGTGGCAAAAGCCTTTAGTCAGAAGAAGCTTGTCTGCTTCTACTGTGGCAACTCAGAGCACTTCATTAGGGACTGCCGCTTTGTCCAGGAAAAATTTTCATGTAGGGGTTTATGGGAAGGATTCAAGGGGTGAATATTAATCTCAGCCTCCCCGCCTTTGGGGTTTTTTTCTTGTTCTTGTCAGATACCAGTTTCAATTTTTTGGCTTCTTGGAAAAGTATGGACCTTCTGGGTGGCCAAGTTTATTTCTGTGGTCCAAAATTTAAAAACCATTATTCATTTTCTCCTTCAATGGAGAATATATGAGAGACTCCATTCGATTTCACACTGGGCCTCTGACACTTCAAGTCGGGGAGTTACATACAAAGAAAATGGTATTCCATGTGTTGCCTCGTTCTTTCTCTGAGGTTCTTATGGGTCTTCCTTGGCTACAACTTCACGCTTCTGCCATCAACTGGCAAACGGGAAAAGTCACACTCTGGGGACAAGACTGCCATTCCCACTGTCTTATAGTACCTCGACCAATTTGTGCCACTTCACTAAAATAGGTCCACCCACTACCTGCCCTTTCCCACACTATATCAGGAGTTCACTGACATCTTCTGTGAAAAGCAAGCCTAGACTCTAATGCCTCACAGGCCCTATGACTGTCCCCTCCTACCAGGCACGACACCTCCTCGTGGTAGAATCTACCCACTGTCTGCCTACATTAAGAAAAACTTAAATAAATAAAGCTTTCATCCGTAAGTATCCCTCTCCAGCCAGCGCAGGGTTCTTTTTCTTGGAAAAAAAATGTATCACTCCTTTCTTGTATTGATTATTTGGGTCTTAATGAGATAACCATAAAAAACGTTATCCACTACCCTTGCTCTCCAAGCTCTGTCAATGACTTTGCGGCACTTAGATCTTTACAAAGCTAGATTTACGGTGAGATTATAATCTAATTCTCATATGCTAAAACTATGAGTGGAAGACCACTTTCAACACCTGCAATGGACACTTTGAATAACTGGTGATTAGTGTTGAGCGATTATTATCAACAAAGTTGAAATCGGCACGGTTTTTTTGTTATGGGGAATTTTTTTCGATCACGCGAAAATTGTAGGTTAAAACGCGCAAAAATTATTAATATCGCGCCTTTTTGGCGTTCCGTCTTTTTGGGGCCCCCAGCAAATCAGCTTAGAAAATTGAGCGGGTGAGCGGGGGTGTCAACGTCATGACGGGAGGGGTTAGGGTTTATTGGCTGGAAAAATACATGCCCTCGTTTTAGATAGAACCCCCTTCCTTTTCAGCATCAGGTGTGTCTGGTCTCAAAAAGAGAGGGTGTGAAAGGTCTTCTCAATACAGCTCAGCGAAACATTTTCTTTTTGTTCACACAGCAATTTTTGTTTTAGCTGGGGAACATTAGAACAAAGGTAGATTAGGAATTTCAGTTTTTAGTTATTGGCTGAAAATTTTTAAAGGAGCATCTGCGTTGTACAGGTGGGGGGTGGGGGTTGGGGAGGGGGGGCTGGGGGGCGAACCAGACAGACAGGCTAGGGCAGGTTTTTTTTAAAAGGAGAGTGGATATTGACCCCAACCTGCTTTGACCCTGCATTAAAATGGCTTTTTTTAAAGTTTTGGCCATTTTTTGGTGAAATATTAGTTGTATTTTGTGCAGCCTGTACTTATATTAGGATACGATCTTTTCATAAATGCAGGTGATTTGATGGTGCAAAACTCCCCTTTTTATTATCTGAACACGATTAACAGGTTTTTTTCACTTTGGCGAGCCCCCAGTTTTGTTCAAAGACCCACTTTTTATTACAATAGGATACAGAACTTTTTAGTCACCGCAGGTGTATTTCATAGGTGCAAAAACCACCTTTTTTTTTCGTACAAAATTTAAAATTCGTTTTTTTTCATTTGGGGCAGCCCAGTTTTGTACAAAGACCCATCTTTTTCTTATATTGCATAAAGAATTTTTAGTAATTGCAGGTGTTTTCATAGGTGCAAAACCCACCTCTTATTATCCTTTTTACATTTCAAATAGTGTTTTTTAGTTACTGTTTGTGTATTTAAATTTGGGGCAAAAACCCCCGTTTGTTATCCCCAAATTTTAAAAAAACTGTAGTGCAGTGTGGGCCCTATTTTTTTTTTAAATAGCCACGTTTTTATGACAATTCTGATTTTTAGCAAATCCCTTTTCATTTGTCATTGGCCCAAAAAAAGAATTTCTCATCGTGTAAATTTTGAAATAGTTTTATTGCGCTCGTTAAACTCAGTTTGGTGCGATAGGCACTTGTATGATAGTTTGTTGAAACTATCAATTCCTAGTCCTACTGGGGAGTTTAAATCCCTGGGACTGAAGGGAAAAAACACTGTTGTTTTTTTTAGGTTTTTTTCCACCAGACCGCATTTCATAGGTATTGCTAGAAAAAATTTTAGTTTTCTAATCCATTGGCTGTGGAAATTGAGGGGGTTTAAGAAAAAGCGGGTTTGTGTCTTTTAATAAGAACTGTCAAAAAAACTTCCTACTTTCTTAATTTTTAACTTTCTGAACATGGAGGAAATGAGGTTGGTAAGCGAGCAAAGGGGGTGTAGGCTGGTGTAGAGGACGAGAGAAGGTGTCCTTCTGTGTTTTGGGGACAACACGATGCCCGCGGTCGTCGGTTTTCAGGACCGTAGGCCCTTTATCGCTGGGCTAGGGCCCTGTGAATCTAAGTAAGAACACGTCGCCAATCCTTCTTCAGTGGTTAATGCAAAACTTTCATCCCGCAGTCTTACCTCTGTCCTCCCAGCCCGGCCCAAATTTCATCATCATTATCGCAGTGGGTCTGCGGTTTGGGGCTCATGCTGTGGCCCAGGACAGGTTTAGTCAAAGTCCCAGTGAAACTAAAAAGGTGGTTTTAAAGACCCCTTTTTTCCGGGACTTTTTTAAACTTGGGGGCTGCAGATTGGGGCTCTGGTGGGCCCCGGACAGGGACAGTCTATGTCCAGGAAACTAAAATGGTGGTTGAAAAAATCCTTTTTTCCGCAAATTTGATTCTGGGGGTCATGCAGGTTTTGGGGTCATGCGTGGCCCAGGACGGGAATTTTATGTCCATTTAAATAAAATGGGGTTGAAAGATCCTTTTTCTGGGGCTTTTAAATTTGGGGTCTGCAGGGTTTGGGACTAGCGTGGCCCGGGAAGGGGGAAATCTATGTCCCTTTACTAAAATGGTGGTTGAAAGACTCCTTTTTCCGGCACTTCTTAAAACTTGGGGGGCTGCAGGTTTTGGGGGGTATGCGTGGCCCAGGACAGGATAGTCTAGTCCAGGAAACTAAAAAGGTGGTTGAAAGACCCCTTTTTTCCGGGCATTTTTTTAACCTGGGGGGTCGACAATTTTAGGTCTTGCGCTTTCCAACAGGTAGACAAGGGTCCAGTTCAAGAAAAATGAGGTTTAAAAATACTGCCTTTGGATTTTTTAATTTGTGGGGCAGGTTTTAAGGGGGTCAAGCTGTGGTCAAGGACAGGGATAGTAAATAGCCCCTGTGACTTTTTTTCTGTGATTTTTATAACCTAATTTTGTTCCCCAAGTGTAGACGTATCCATTTTTCTGTTGTGGATTTTAAATTCCCCTTCTCCAGCCTGTTTGGGGTGTAAGAATGAAGGGGTTTTTTTCCTTTTTACCTAACTTTAATGGTTTTCGGTGATAACTTTATCGCTTCGGAAATCGTCTTTATAATTGTCTATTGAGTTGACCCGTGACGAGTCAACGTAATCACTCATACTTCTGGGGTGCCTTTCGGGTTTTTGTAAATTCTCCCCTTTTTTAAAAATTTTTTTTACAAAATTTTCAGATACTCCTTTAATGTCTGTGTTGTGGGGCTTGTCAATATTATGATTTTTCCCCTTTGGGTTTTAAGTTCATCGGCTCATTTCAAAAATTTCTTAAAAAGGCGCAAACCCAAAACTCTAGCCCAAATAAAAAGTTTTTTGAACAGACCATCTTGCCCTTCCTTGGATACATGGTTTCTGAAAGAGGTCTTCAAATGGACCCAGAAAAACTGTCTGCAGTTCTTCAATATCCCCATCCAATAGGTCCCCCCGGGTGTCCAATTTTTTTTGGGGTTTTTCCCAAAATTTTTAAGGGGAGATTTTTTCCTCGTTCTCCCCTGCTGGCGACTATAGTGGCTTGAAGTAAGGAAAGCAACAACCCAAAACGCTGGCCGCCTGAAGCAAAAGATGCCTTTGTTGGTCTGGAAAAATGCTTTTTTCTTGAAATAAGCTCTTCTGAAGGAACTGAAGCGATCTTTTCCCAAAAGAATACAAAAACCCAAGTTGTCCCTTGCTTTTTCCCCCAAGACTTTTTTCCCGGAGAGAGGGGAATTTAAAAATTGGAGACTGCAAACTACTGGTCATAAAATTGGCAGTGGAAGAGTGGTGCCAGTTACTTGAGACATCCTTTGAATATATACACTGACCCCAAAGCCTTTTTTTACCTAAAAAAAGCACAGTGCTGAAACACCATCAACCCCCGTTTCTCGTTCTCCTTCAGATTAAAAATTTTTTCAGAAATATTTTATCCCGAAGAAAAGAATGGTGAAGCCGATGCCCCCAACATCCCTCTGTACTGCCCGGTCTGGGCTCGGGGAAAAAAATAGTATACCTCTAATGCCAGTTTTTGTCTCCGCTCTCTTGGCAAGTGTCTCCTGGCAAGAGTTTTGTACATTCGGTGCTGAGGAGGCATATCCCTCTATGGGTGCACTCTTCCAAGTTGGTCGGGAATCCTGACACCCATAAGACCCTCTTATTACTTGTTCAACAATATTGATTGTTTCACTCTCCCCGGATGTAAGTTTTTTGTTCTGCCCCATTCTATTTGTGCCCCTTTAAGGGGGTCCACACAGGGCTTTTGGTTTTTACTGTCCCTTTAAATTCCCGAAAGGCCCATGAAACATTACATGGACTTAAATTTCTTTTACCTCCGCTGCCTGCATGGTCATGTGGGTGGTTACCGTCCGTCTCTCAAAAATGTCTCACTTCATACCTCTCCCATTTACCTCTGCTCCAAAAATTTATTCATTTCTTTTACACATCTTTGATTTCATGTAATCCTCTATACATTGTGTAATTCGTTTAGAATTTAAGGAACACTTCGGTTCTGAACGAAGTCGAAGTTTGGGGTACTTCGCGTGAACGAAGTGTGCTTTTGATTGATAAAATGACTGCGAGCACATGGCGTTACATGGGGCAAAGAACTCTGGGAGGAAGAAGGGCATAGCCTACATGACATGTGCAGAGATGAAGCCAATCAGAGACCGGCGGGATTCTGTGACGTCACCGCACTATATAAGTCAGGGCGCGACGCTGGGAGCTCATACCGCTCTCACTGTACTGATTAGGGAAGGGGCTGCCACGGCTGCTAATGATATATCTTACTAAAGAACTCATTTTTATACAGCGATTTTTGGGGGGTGTCACAGCTTGTCTCGGAGACTGCTTCTCTTAACGTTCTAAATCTGATTTTATAGGGTATTGGAACTGAAGTCCATTGTGCTTCCAATGCAGCTGCATATACATTTTAATGCTATCTGCTCACAGCACATTGAATATCTAAGGGTTATCTAAGCCTGCTCCTGTTGTATTAATTTAAAGAAACAGCGTTTTTACAATCCAAATACCACTTCATTTTTGGTTGCTCAATTCTTTTGCGCAATTTACATCCAGGGGTTAATTAAGCGTTGTTCTGTTGTTGTGGTGACTAATAGAGACCATCTTTTTCAAAGCTAAAAAATACATTTTTCCTGTAGCATAATTCATAACCGAAGGTTAATTACAAGTTTTTCTCTTGCTGTGTACCGTAAAATACACGCCATTGTAACACGCTACAAAGCTGGTAGTTTTTGGTTGCGCAATTTACATCCAGAGGTTAATTAAGCGTTGTTCTGCTGTTGTGTTGACTAAAAGAAACCGTCTTTTTCACCGCCAAAAAATACATTTTTCCTGTAGCATAATTCATAACCGAAGGTTAATTACAAATTTTTCTCTTGCTGTGTACCGTAAAATACACGCCATTGTAACACGCTACAAAGCTGGTAGTTTTTGGTTGCTCAATTCTTTTGCGCAATTTACATCCAGGGGTTAATTAAGCGTTGTTCTGCTGTTGTGGTGACTAAAAGAAACCTTCTTTTTCACCGCCAAAGAAGCAATTTTGCCTGTAGCATAATTCATATCCGAAGGTTAATTAAGCCTGTTTGTGCTTTTACATTCAGTAAAATACACAGTATTTTTAAACGACACATACAAGTCAATTTTTCCTGGCCATTTGTTTAGCACAATTTATATCCAAGGTTTCCCCAAGCTTCTTAGTGGGTACATTTGGAGTCAAATACAGGGTGAGTATTAATCATATACCGATATCGTCAACAAACAGTGTCTGTAAAATTTAGAACAAACAGTATGTCAGACAGAGAGGTGGCAGGCTCTTCACCTGCGAGTGGCAGTGGCACAAACATTCCTGGAGCAGGCCCAGGTCGCAGCACAGGAAGGGGACGTCACAGCAGGGGTCACTCGGTGAGGCCACAACTGCCGCTGTCATCTAGCGGCCGTGTGCTGACCAGCAACCCAAGGGTTCTTGATTGGTTGACTAGGTCATCCACTTCCTCCCAGATGACATCTGACAACCCCAGCCAAGAGTCGGTGGGAACGTCAGATACAAACCTTAGTTGGCATGGCCCGGGAGCGGGTCAGCATCCCTCAAATGTCCTCAACACACCTCTGTCCCATCCGGTTCCCTCAGCCAGAGATCTACTATGTGGTCTGGGCTCAGCGCCACTATATAGCGAGGATGAACAATTTGAGGAGGGCAGTCAGCAGCTACATGGCAGCTAAGAAATGGGGCCAATCCCCTGCTTCATGCAGTAGGCGGCAAAGTATAGATGTGGAGAGTGGCATGGGAGGTCATGTTGTGAGACAGCCTCTGCATACCAAGACCGGTGATGAGGACAGCAGTGACGATGAAACACAAATAGATGATGATGTAGCCGACCGCACTTGGGAGCCGGGTGAGGCAAGGGCTTCATCATCGTCAGGAGAAGAGGGCGTCAGCTTGCGCATCAGGCAGCGGCGCAGCCAGCAAGTGGGTTGTGTGGCCGTGAGTCAGCAGGATAGCAGCAGTGTGAGGTCGGGAGCCAAGCGGCCACGCGGTAAAAAACCCGCTTCGAAGATCCAAGAAAGTAGCGGCACAGGGGCTCAGCGAGGCAGCGGCGGTAGTAGTCACTCAGTGCGGAGCGTTGGCGGAAAAATCAGACACTCGGCGGTGTGGCAGTTCTTTGCTAAGACACCGGGAGGAGCCGAATATGGGTATATGTAGAATCTGTAGGCAGAAAGTGAAGCGTGGCACCACGGCCCTGCGTCAACACATGCAGCGTCACCATCCGGTGGCCTGGGAGAAACGTGGCTCAGATGTGGTGGTCCATCCTGTCACCGCAGCAACAGCAGCAGCAGCGCCGAGTGGCACGCATGCCATTGCAGCCAGTCAAGGCTCCACCACCTCTGCAGGAGGGAGCTGTTTCTCTTTGACATCATCTCCCGGTCCAGATGCTCCTGCTCCTCGCTACTCATGGCGCCAGCAGTCAGTCAGCGAGGCGATTGCAAAGAGACAACAGTATGCATCCAACCATCCTAAGGTGTAGAAGCTGACCGTGCTCCTGTCCAAGTTGTTGGTACTGCAGTCCCTCCCTTTCCAAATGGTGGACGCTGCATCGTTCAGAGAACTAATGGCTTGTGCCGAGCCAAGATGGAGAGTTCCAAGCCGTAATTTCTTTTCCAAAAAGGCAGTACCAGCACTTCATAAATATGTAGAACAGAAGGTGGGCCAGTCCTTGAGCTTATCGGTTTGTCCCAAGGTGCACGGCAGTGCGGACGTCTGCAGCTGTAACTACGGTCAAGGCCAGTACATATCCTTTACGGCCCACTGGGTGAATGTGCTTCCTGCCCATGAACACCATCAACTTGGACAGTAGACGCCGCTTTCTCCTCCACGTTGTCAAACTGCGGCTCCTGCGCCAATGTCCGCCTCCTCCACCACCACCATCATCTCAACCTTCACAGGTACTGCTCCATCATACCACATGTGTAGGGCACAGCGGTGTCACGCAGTTCTACACCTGGCTTGCCTCAGCGAACGAAGTCACACAGGGGAGGAACTGATCTGCGTCATGCAGCAAGAAATCGATGCGTGGCTTTCTCTGCGCCAACTGCAGATCGGAACCATGGTGACAGACAATGCGAGTAACATGGTGTCCGCGATGCACCGAGTAGGGATGGTCCATGTGCCCTGCATGGCGCATGTGTTCAATCTGGTTGTGAAAAGGTTCCTGAAGTCTTCCACCGATCTTCAGAACATTCTGAAAATGGCCAGGAAACTGTGCATGCACTTCATCCATTCCTACAAAGCCAGGAACACCCTCCTCGAATTGCAGCGGCAGAACGGCCTCCCCCAACACACTCTGATATGCGATGTTTCCACCCGTTGGAATTCCAGCCTGCACATGTTGGACCGACTGTATGAACAGAGAAAGGCCATTAACGATTTTTTGATGATCCAGGCGGACAGGAGTACTCCCCTGTGTAACTTTGATGTCAGCCAGTGGCAGCTCATGCGTGACACCTGCCGTTTGTTGAGGCCATTCGAGGAGGCAACGTTATATGTCAGTCGCCAGGACTATGGGATGAATAACGTCATTCCACTGCTTCAGGTCCTGGAACAGATGTTGAAAAATCTGTCTGGGCAGGGGACTGGACGTGGCGACTACTTCTCGTGGCCACATGAGTCCGGGGTGGACTGAAATGGAGGAGGAGGAGGAGGACCTTGGAACAGAAGCATTGTCTGGTGAAATGAGTGGATGTTCTACCCAGGTGACCAAAGAAGAGGAGCCGGAGCAGCTGGAGGAGGTAGATGGAGATGAGGAAGACGAGGCAGATGAGCCCCTCGGAGTCACTTGTGCAGATGGCCCGCAGCATGTTGATTTGCCTGGCTAGTGACAGCCGAATAGTCAGCATCCGGCAGAGGGATGACTTCTGGCTCTCCACCCTATTGGACCCTCGCTACCGGTCCAAAATGGGAGCCTTTTTCCCAGCTATTGAGAGGGAGGACAAACTCAAATACTATAGGGAAATCCTCCGTAATCAGTTGGCCGCTGCCTATGTGTGGCATCGTCCCTCCTCTGACAGGTCTGCCCGGGGGGTTCTCCAGCGCGCCCGTACTACTGCCGCGGCCGCGGGGGGACGGGGGGGGGGATAGGAGCAGTACCAGCTCCATCAGCAGCAACCTAAGTCTGGAGTCACTGATGAGTAGCTTCCTTCACCCGCCTAGTGAGGAGGGCAGTCGCCAGCAGCAGCAGCAGGACCTGGAGCAGACCCTGAACCAACAGGTGCTGTCCTACCTGGACAGCACTCTGCCACCCCAGTTAGAAGATCCGCTGGACTACTGGGCAGCCAAACTGGATGTGTGGCCGCAACTTGTCGAGTTTGCAGTGGAGAAGCTGTCCTGTCCGGCCAGTAGTGTGGCATCAGAGTGGGTGTTCAGTGCGGCGGGGGCCATCGTTACCCCAAGGAGAACCCGCTTGTCCACGGGAAATGTGGAATGACTGACCTTTGTCAAGATGAATCAGGCGTGGATCGGCCAGGATTTCCACACACCAATGCCTTAGGCGTCAGACTACATCAGCCATGACGCCTCACCCAAACTGTCAGAAATGAGTCTGGGTTCAAACTTCCTGCCTCAGCCATTATTCTGATTCCGCCACCCACCTGATGCCACACATCTGCTTACAGTTTCTCCATCTGCCTCCAACCATCTTTACCAGGGACTGGTATTGCCACCCACCTCCACACTCTGTCATTGTGCCACTCTATGACCTCATGCTTCTGCTGCTGTTGCTGGTGCCGTGACATCCACACTGTGTCATTGTGCCACTCTCTGACCTCATGCTGCTGCTGTTGATGCTGCTGCGGTCACCTCCACACTGTGTCATTGTGCCACTCTCTGACCTCATGCTGTTGCTCCTGCAGCCGTCACCTCCACTCTTTGTCCTTGTGCCACTCTGTGGCCTACTCCTGTTTTTGCCACCTCCAGAATGTCATTGTGCCACTGTCTGACCTCCTGCTTCTGCTGCCGTGACCTCCACACTGTGTCATTGTGCCACTCTGTGGCCTACTCCAGTTTCTGCCACCTCCAGAATGTCATTGTGTCACTGTCTGACCTCATGCTGCTGCTGCCGTGACCTCCACACTGTGTCATTGTGCCACTCTGTGGCCTTTTCCTGTTTTTGCCACCTCCAGAATGTCATTGTGCCACTCTCTGACCTCATGCTGCTGCTGTGGCTCTTGCCGTGCCCTCCACACTCTGTCATTGTGCCACTCTCTGACCTCATGCTGTTGCTCCTGCCATCTCCTCAACTCTCTGTCATTGTGCCACTCTGTGGCCTACTCCTGTTTTTGCCACCTCCAGAATGTCATTATGCCACTGTCTGACCTCATGCTGCTGCTACCGTGATGTTCAGACTGTGTCATTATGCCACTCTGTGGCCTACTCCAGTTTTTTCCACCTCCAGAATGTCATTGTGCCACTGTCTGACCTCATGCTGCTGCTGCTGTGACCTCCACACTGTGTCATTGTGCCACTCTGTGGCCTACTCCTGTTTTTGCCACCTCCAGAATATAATTGTGCCACTCTCTGACCTCATGCTGCTGTGGCTGCTGCCGTCACCTCCATACTCTGTCACTGATGTTGCCACCTGAGCTCTCAGCTTGTTTTTTTCCAGCTTTCGCTGCCATGACTTTATCAGGCTACATTCCCGCTTGAGTTTTCTGGTCTGTTTTGCCCTCTTAAGTGCCCAGGGAATTTTATAGTGAAGCGATTCTAAGAGCGGCGGCAGTCATCTGCGTGTCATACTAAAACACAACATTGTATGAAGACCAAACCAAGCTCCCCTGCATATTTAAGCATGGCACAACGTTCTACAGCACCCTGCAGGCTCTGTGCAGCCTGGAAATAGCTGGTTTTTAACGCGATTCGTCCCGAAGTAATTCGGACCGAAACTAATTCGGACCGAAACTAATTTTGTCGGACAATTCGGCGAAGTGACCGAATCGAATTTTTGAGAAATTCACCCATCTCTAGTAGTGACTTGGAAATCTCCCATTGCCGCAAGTCCAACCTGCCGGTTAACACCAGGACCTACTTAGACTCCGATCCCTGGTGTTGCTTATATCACCACCTCCTGCCTTGACAGCATGATTGACAATACTACCCATTGACTGCAAATTTCATAATGTGAGTTCAGCTAATTTGCTAAAGGTTACAGTATAAGTGACACAACACTGTAAATAGTTGCACACATTTACTATTGTGTTTGTGCATGAAAACTGTCGTAAAAAGCGGCACAAATGTATCACTTTTTTCCACAGAAGGTTGTAGTGTATCACAGACACATTTATTATGAACATTTTAGACATTTTTAGAAACAGAGGGATGGCTTAGTGAAAAGTGCGAATGGGCTTCGGGAATAGAGGCGTGGTTATAGAGTAACATGCAGCAACAAAAACTGTGCCAAAATTTTGGCATAGAAAGTAAGCCTACTGTTAATTCGCCTGAAGTTGCACCAAATTTATCAAACAGCATGAGACACTGGGATACATATTTAGACTGCCTGTCTAAGTTTAAGTTGCGTAACTTTTAGAAAGCTTAATTAAATGTGGGCCATTGTGTCTGGTACCATGAAGGAACATGACAGTACAAAGAACAAGATGGGACTTCTTTAAATTTAACCTAAATTATAACTCAAACAAGCCACATGCATGCTGCTAACCAATGGCACAGTATAAAATCAGACCATAACCTCTTTCACTAAAACGGTTACCATACTGTACATCTATTTTATAAAAACAAATTATTTTTATAAATATTTGGTAGAATTAGAAACAGCAATTAGATAGTTATAAGAGTCACTGGATGTCTAGTAATAGTATTTCCTTAGAGCTGGCTTCAAGGTGAGAGGGCTCTCATTATTAGTCCAGATGGAGGTGTCATGATTACCATATATTTCTTCTAATGGTAAGTGGACTGAAACCATCCTCACTAATGCCACCTGGAAAATGATTTAACATTCCAGGTGTCCTTGTCTACATAAAAGATTAAGGAGTTCAGGTGAAAGGTTTTAACATCCATTGTATGGTGTATGCTTCTTAAGATCCCTATACATTTTGTACATTGTTAAAGGGCTGTGTAGGTGGTCTAGAATAGATTAATTACAGAAATTAAGTTAGATTATGTGCTATTTATTTAAATTCCCCACAGAAAATTCCCCATTGTATGTGGAAAAGCAGCCAGGTTTCTCTTAGATAGAACTTAGTTGCCGCTATGTACAGTAGATTCTTGTTGTTTTGCATTGAGAGCTGCAATGCTCAATAACAGGCAGATAGAAGTAGCATTGCACGGTTGTGAATAATTTCCCACTTTTTCTGTTGCACACATGATAGATCTAATGCACATTATACAGCGCAATAAACAATGCATACCATAAGCCTAGATTATCAAAACTGCCTAACAAAAAATAATTGTACTTTTTGCCTCTAGCAATAAATCAAAGCTTAGGATTTTTAATAGAGCAATTGAAAAATCGGAAAGTTGACCTCTGATTGGTTTATGCAGAAATCAAGACTCTTCGGCATTGTTAATGAATTGCTTTACTATTGTGGTTTTTGTCAAGGTTTTCAGAAATTGCATAAAAATGTTGCAAAAATAAGGCAGTTTCGATATCATTACTTACTGGTAAAAAATTATACGTTTTTCTGCATTTCACATGTGCAGTGCCTGCACTTGTAAAACCAATATGGCATGTTTCCAGCACTCACAAAAAAGGAAAAAAATGTATAACCTTTAATCTACTGTATTAATAAGGTTTAATATGTCGAGTAAGTCCTTTTTTATGCATTCCGAACCTCCAGGGTTTTTAACCATAGTTGAATAATAGATTAATAGCTACATTTTATTCTTCTTTTGTAGGTTATAGAAAATGTGGGATATTTGAGTTGTCTGAGAGATGGGCGAATTTCTCAAAAATTCGGTTCGCCGACTTCGCCGAATTTTCCGACAAAATTTGTTTCTGTCCGAATTACTTTGGGACGAATCGCGTTAAAAAAACAACTATATCTAGGCTGCACAGAGCCGGTATGGTGCTGTATAACGTTGTGCCATGCTTAAATATGCAGAGGGAGCTTGGTTTGGTCTTCATTCAATGCTGTGTTTTAGTATGAAACGCACATGACTGCCGCCGCTATTAGAATCGCTTCACTCTAAAATTCCCTGGGCACTTAAGAGGGCAAAACTGACCAAAAAACTGAAGCGGGAATGCAGCCTGACAAAGTCATAGCAGGGCCAGCTGGAAAAAAACAAGCTGAGGGCTAAGATCGTATCATAGCATCAAAGAACACAGTAGTAGGTTACTGGAACCGCCACAGATCGCAGCACAGTAAGGGGAAATCACAGTAGGAGTCACCCTGCGAGGCCACAGCATCTTGTGTCATTTACCGGCCATGTGTTGACCACACACTAGGTCATACACTTTCTCCCAGATGACATCTGACAACCCCAGCCAAGAGTCGGTGGGTTTGACACACACAACCCCTAGTTGGCATGGCCCGAGAGCAGGTGAGGGGCTCTCACCTGTCCTCAACCCACCTCTTTCCTGTTTGCTTCCCACAGCCAGAGAACTACTATGTGCTGTGGCCTCTGCGCCACTATACAGTGAGGACAAACTATTTGAGGACAGTGGGCAGCAAAGAGGTGGGGAATACATCCGCTGCTGTGGGCAAATAGTGATGAGGAGAGTTGCAATGGGGGGTTGTGTTGCGAGCGGTTAGGCTTTGTACAGCGACACCTTTGAGGAGGACGGCGGGGACATACAAACACTAATCGATGTAGCCGATCGCACTTGGGAGCCGGGTGAAGCAAGCATGGCTGGGACAAGGTATTCTGGTGCCCTAGTTAAACAAGGCTTAAAGTGCCCCCCAAATGAAATATTCAGCACACTCCATGCCTCCTTGTGCCCCCTTTTCTCCCTGGATGCAGTGGCGCCCTACATGGTCGCCTACCCTCGACTACCCATTGTCCCAGGCCTGGAAGCATTCCGTTTTCTCTACATTAAGTTTTAGGAGACGGGAGGAGAAGAAGGAAGATTTGGATGACAGACAATCTGGGATCTTGGACAGTAGAGAGTTAATGTCTGGGCCGGAGATGTAAAGTTGGGTGTCATCAGCATACTGGTGGTTTTGAAAGCCATGTGATGCTATAAGCTGATCCAGATCAACAGTGTACAAGGGCTTCATCATTATCATTGGGAAAAGAGAGCGGCAGCTTGCGTGTCAGGCAGTGGTGCAGCCCTTAAGTTGGTAGCGTGGCCGGGAGTCAGTGTGAGGTTGGGAGCCAAACGGCCACGATTTAGACCACCCACTCTGCAGGTCCCAGAAATTAGCGGCACAGGTGCTCACCGGGTCAGCGGCGGTAACAGTCAGTCAGTGCAGCGCTTTGGTTGTAAAATCACCTACTCGGCGGTGTGGCAGTTTTTTGCTAAGACACCAGAGGAGGCGAACATGGCTATATGTCAAATCTGTGGCCAGAAAGTAAAGCATGACCAGGGACCTAAAGTTGGCCCCACGGCCCTGCATCAACATCATGCAGTGTCACCATATGTGTTTCAGATGTGGTGGTCCATCCTGTCCCACAGCAGCAGCACCCAGTGGCACACTTCCCATTTCAGGCAGTCAAGGCTTCCCCACCTCTGCCGAAGACAACTCCCTGTCTATTACATTATCTACCGGTCCAGATACTCCTGCTCCTCGGCACTCATGGTGCCAGCAGTCGTTCACCGAGACGATTGCCAAGACACAGCAGTATGCGTCTAGCCATCCCTAAGTGTAGAAGCTGACTGTGCTCCTGACCAAGTTGGTGGTACTGCAGTCCCTCCCTTTTCAAGTGGTGGACTCTGCACCATTCAAAGAACTGGCCAGTAGTGATGAGCGATTGCGTCAACTATCGTCATCGGGTCGATAGTCGATATCGTCAATTATCATGCCGATATCGGATAGTCGATAATAGATTATCGCCGATAACCATTAAAGTCTATGGGAGAGGAACAACACCTTTCTTTTTACACCCAAACAGGCGGAAAAGCGGAATTAACATCCACAACAGTAAAGGGAACGTGCTACATGTTTAGGCAACACAATTTGGGTTAAAAAATCACAGAAAAAATGTCACAAAAAGAATTCACTACCCTTCTGTCCCCACAGCATGCCCCTTAAACCTGCATGACCCACAAAAAAAAAGTGCCAGAAGGCAGTATGTTTTTTGAACCATCATTTTACTTAACGGGACTTGACTACCCTGTCCTGGAACCAGATGACCCAAAACCGCTACCCACAATTAAAAAGGACGGAAAAAAGGATCTTTCAACCACCATTTTTAGGATGGAACCCCCCAAAACGCTTTTTTTTCCTTTTTTTAATTGTTTTAAAGGGGGTTTTTCACTAAAAGGATTCTAGCATGTTAAAGATCTTGCAAAAAAAAAGTCATTTTGCAAAATTTCCATTAACAGTGTCCACCTATTCCTGTTTTTTTACAGCCCACACCCTTGACCACCTTTACAATTGTGAAGAACAAATGTCGTTAAAATCACATTTTTTAGAATAGGACCTGTAGTATAGCTGCATTCACAAAGAATGACCCCCAAAAATTTTAAAAAAACTTCTCGCCACTGTTAAAAATTGTGAGGGAAAATGGCACTTAGAAGCCCCATTTCTGTTCCAAAGGACCAGATTTTAGCCACTCACAGCACCATGACCCCAAAACCATTGACAATGCGAAAAATTTTTAAATAAAGTGAGTAAATGGAATCTGTTTTTTCAGAAACCTGGTGTCTTTTACAGCTCCACACCGCAAAACCAGCAAAAAGAGCTTTTTGGAACGAATAAAAAAAATGCAGTAAGAAATAACTTTTAAAAAAAAATTTTCAAAGGACCAAATTTTTTTTGAAGAGGAAAGGAAGTAGACCGGCAAGAATCGAAAAACCTTTCAATTGGGCCACACATAGAGATCCATGCCTGATTCATCTTTATGAAATCAAACGATCCACATATATCTGTTGAAAGCCAGATGCGTTTTGTCCGGTAATGACTCCCTTCGTCCTGCGCTGAAGGTCCCGCTCAGAATGACGCTGGCTGCTGGGCAGGACAACACCCTCGAATGGCTGGGCGAACGAGCTCCGGGCCATTCATCCATTTTGGATACCCAGAAGTCAATTTGGTCCAGAACACATACAAAAAAACATCGTGTCGAGAACCGCAGATAGTCGTGCACCATGATCTTAAGACGGTCTCTGTGTGTTGTAAATGTGTGCCCTGCATTACATGCGTTGAGGTGAGGTGGTAAATAAAGATTGCCAGAGGTCTCCGTGAGATTGGCTTCGCCACAATGCCTGCTGCTGCCGCGTCAGCTACCTTGCGCTCTACTGCTCATCACGTTGCTGACAGTTGTTCCACCGTGACATTGAAGAGACGGTGAGGCAGAATAACAGTTGTCTCCAGTTTTATAAATCAGCATGGTTCCATTTCCTGCATTTTACTCTCTATTTTGGGTGGTGGAAGGAAAGTGCTTGAGTTATGCCATTGTACTGGGAATCGAGGAGGGTGGCCACCCAGTAACTGTGTTCAGTTAATGGCCTTAATGCGAGGATCATGTTCGAGGAAATGGGAAGCATCCAGCACTCTTTGAAGAGATGGAGCCTTGATTTCCCAAGGCCGTCTGGGATGAGGGGCACTAGCAAACTGATCTTCCTCCAGCTTCTCCACCAGCCTCAAAATTCGCGCCAACCTTTACCAAGGCAGGGACGTCGTTAACGTCGTTTCCAGGAAATTAACCTCCTCCTGCGCTTCCTCCTGTACAGCTTCAACACAGCCCTGACTTGCCTCAAGATGCACCCGAAAAGCTGATGACCGCCTTGCACTAGGCCCTGGACCCCGAACCACTGCCTAATGAAGACCGATAAAATTGTGAAATTATCGGGCCTTGTAGATTCGACGGAGAGAAAGGCTCCGTGTCCGCATCTGTGTCCGTCTCCTCCTCCGTCACTGGTGGGACCTGATGTTTCAGAGTGTCATACAATCGTTCTAGAACTAAGATCACCGCAATGGTCATGCTGACAAGGGCATTGTCAGGACTGACCATTTTGGTGGCTTCTTCAAAACTGTCAAGGATGGTGCAGAGCTCCCCGAGGTCCGCACCGCTGCTTGTCAGGCCATGTGTCACTTTGTACTGCGTAATGGCATTGCGCTGCTGCCACAACCGCTGGAGCATGTGGTATGGTGGAATTCCATCGTTTTGCCGGGGTTCAACAATAAAACGGTTAGGGGGGAGGCGAGCTGACGCGCAACCAGCCAGGCGGACAACGGGGTCAACGCCGAAGTGTGAGCTCAACCTTCCTTGCGGGGTAGTCCAAACCGGGTAGCGCTTTAGAAATTTTGGATGCAAGGATGACATTGCCAGGCAAGGGGGATGTGCCCCAGCCCCCAATCTTAAGGGCGGCCAGCAGATTTCGACGTTATCGCACACCACCTTGCCTGGCCCCCAAAGTTCTTGTCCCCCAGCCCGCGCTCGGTCTTGCTGCGAAAAGGGCCTCCACACTCCTGATCGGTGTGGGCGGTCCCAAAAAGATTTAAAAATTTAACACGGCCGGTTCTCTGGCCGTGATGCCACCAAGGACCTTGGGAAAAGAACCCCGCCCATCCCTGTGGTTTTAAAAGATTTTCCGACCCAAGCCACCCTATACCGAGACATCCCCCAGTTCCCAGAGGGTTCCAGGAATAGTCCTTGGCCGGCTTACTATCCATGTACGGTGGCAATGGGCTTTGCCGGGACAAGAAGCAGACAACGCGCCCCTTTAATTTTAGATGACACGGGGCGGCCAGGGCAGGGGCGGCTTTTCTGGAAAAGAAAGCCGCTCGACTTTGGTAGGGGTGCGGGCAAGGGCCATGACATGGCGGAACCCATCTGTGTCCCCCAAATGGAAAGGCAATTTTTCCAAGGCCAAAAGCCTGGCAATCCCACATCAGGTTTTTGGTTTTGGGGATGGTTTGGGATTAAATGTTTCTTCTGCTCCCAAAACCCTGGTGACAGGGCGGGTGCTAGACGGCCGTGTTCGGCATGCAGGCTAAAACTTTTGGGAAAAGGAGAAGGGTAGGAGGGCCCGGGTGATTGGTGGTACTGGGTTTGCGGGGAGGGAAGCGGGGGCGCCTTATCATGCCCTGAGAGACAGGGCAGCTGAGGAACCGGGGGTGGGGGAGGGAGAAGGCGGGAAAACAGAGGGGTGACGGGTTTGGAATCACATTTGGGTTTTTTTTGGCCAAGTTCCCCCAATTTCAACCAGAAAATTCGCATTACAGACATTTTTGGGGGGGTTAAACACCAAAGATCCCCCCTCTAAAGGTTTTAAGCAAAGGGGGATTACATCACTGGGGAATCAGGGCGTGTCAAAAAACCCCGGGCTTGAGAGGCCTGGCCCTTTTCAGGCTAAGCAGGGCGTGTTTCCGCTGATCGGGCGGCGGGGTCATCTCAGCAGACTTTGCGACCCCCCCCCTTTCCCTTTTTTAGGCGAAGCGTACGACACACCCCACGTCTTTCCCCCCCTCCAGGATGAAGCGCCACGGCAAATTTGTGAAAAGACCCCCGTTGGATCCGCAATGTGCAACATCACAAACAGGGACTTGTGCCTGACATTCTGCACCCGGACGCAGCTAAAGCAAGGCACTGAAGGCATTGCCCACCGCCCGGGTTTTGGGCGATTGCCGGCTCCTTTTTCCTCCCTTTATCGCACAGCAAAATTTGGCGTCAAAGCAGACAAAATCATCCCTTGGCCTCTTTTTCTTTGGAATTCCCTTTTGACCCCAACCCCATTTTGTATCAAAAAGGTCTTCAGAAAATGGATTTTTCCACAGTGGGGGTACCGAGTTGACTATGGGTCCTTCGCTTCATGTTTGGGGGAAAGCTGACAGCATAGACTTTTTGGCCTTTTTTAAGGAGGACAGGAGGGAAAACTGCTGGATAGGTTGCAGTAACCACGGGAAAAACAGATTGGGGCGTGTTCGTTTCGAGTTCACAGGGCCCCGACCAGCGATGACAGGCCCGACGGTCCTGCAACCGACGATCCGCTGGCTTGCGTGTTGGGTCGCCGAACTGGAAGGAGCACCTCCTCTCGTACCCCCTTCCCTTTCCTTGCCCCTACCCCTCTCTTTGCTGGGTTAAACCACCTGCATTTACCCCAAATTTTCAGAAAGAAAAAAAATTTAAGGGGGAAAGGAAGATTTTTTTGACAGTTTCTTTTTAAAAAGGGATGGCAAATCAAAGAAAATTCGTTTCGCAATACCGGAAATGGGGTTCTGGGGAAGAACGTAAGAAAAAATTCAACATTTTTTTCCCCTTCACCCCAAGGGATTTACAACTCCCCGGTAGGACAAGGAATTGATATTTTAAACCCAAAAAAAACCTTACAATTTCCTATCTGCCCCAAAAAGAGATTCCCCGGGAGCGAAATAAAAAAAATTCAGAAGTTACAGGATGAAAAATTGCTTTTTTTGCGGGAAATTGACAAACGAGAAACAGAAAATTAAAAAATTTTTTTTCTATCAAAATTTTGGAAATATGGCAATTTAAAAAAAAATGGGGCCCCCTTTCCCACGTCAATAAAACTAATTAAAATTTTTTTGGATAAAAAACGGTTTTTTTTTTCACCAATAAAAATCCCACCAACAGTAACTAAAAATTTTTCTGTATCCAAATTTAAGTAAAAGGGGCTTTTTTAAAAAAACCTGGGGCGAACCAAAGTGCAATAAGTAAAAAAAAGGGTTATACAATAAAAAAAAGGGGGGTTTTTTTGCCCCAAATTGAAAAAAAAACAGCATTTACCACACAATTTCGTTTTCTTTTTAAAGTACAAGGTGGTTTTTTGAACAAAACTGGGCCCCACCAAATTTTAAAAATAAAAGGTTTATTTTGTTATCGGTTTAAAAAAAAAAGGGTTTGGTTTTTGCCCAAATGAAAAAAAAAATCCCTTTCATTTTACTAGCAAATTTCTGTGCCCCAAATAAAAATAGAACTGGGTTTTAAACCCAAAAAATGGACGGGGCCCACGTAAAAAACACCTTTTTAAAAATGTATCCCGGAAAAAAAAGGTGGGTTTGCAAAAAAGAAAAAAACACCAACAGTTACTAGCAAATTTCTGTACCCAAATTTATAAGTAAAAGCTGGGCCCTTTAACAAAAGGGACTGTGCCCAGGGAAAAACACCTATTTAAAATGTTTACGGATAAAAAAAGGTGGGTTTTTTGCACTTATAAAATTAAAATTTGCAATTACTAGCAAAATTTTTGGGATCCTAATATTTAAATACAAGATGGGTTTTGATTCAAATTGAGGGCAAAATAATAAAAAGGGGGGGTTTTGCCCAAAAAATACAACAGCAGTTTTCTGAAAATTTTGATCCTAATTAAGTACAAGGTGGGGCTTTTGGGAAAAAAACTGGGCCCGCACAAAATTTAAAAAGGACTTTTCACCTCAGGGGCAGGTGTGCTGGCCCAAAAATGGTAAAAAAAGCCATTTTTAATGCAGGGTTTAAAGCAGAGTCCTTTAGCTGCCAATATACACTCTCCTTTTAAAACCTTCCTGCCTGTCTGTCTGGTTCGCAGGGCAACCCCCCCCTCCCCCCCTCCTCCCCGGGGTGTACAGCCGGGTTTCTTTTTTTAAAAAATCCCCTGCTAATAAAAAAAAAAGCTGAAATTCTTTAAACGAAAAATATGTTCCCAAAAGTTCACAGCTAAAATTTGTTTTTTTTCGTGAAAAAAAAGAGAACTGTTCCCCTGAGTGAGCCCGGTTTTTTAGGAAGATCAAACACACGTCCTGCCCTGAGAGGGGCACGGGCACACGGTGCTGAAAAGGGAAGGGGCTGTTCTTGCAAAACGAAGACATGGGTTTTTTTTTCCCGCCAACGAACCAAAAACATCACAGTCTTTTAGTCGCACCACAGCTCACCCTGTTTTTATGCCAAAACTGATTTGCGGCTTCCAAAAGACAAAGCGCTGAAAATGGGGTTTTTGAAAGTAAAAGATTTTTCGGATTCCAACCCAAATATGCTGATCGGAAAATTTTCCCATCAACCCAAGAACCGTTCCGAAATTTTAACTTTGTTTTTTTATAATCGTCATCCATAAACCTTCCCCAAATTCCTTTTTTCATTTTATTAAAGAAAAAAAGGGTAAAACGCTGGAAAAAAAATAGTCCCAACAGGGAAACCTGCCAACTACCTTTTTTCAGCAGGATAATGTTTGCTCACAAAAGGGAAAATCTTTTAAAAAGATTTTTTCAATTTGGGGCAATTTTGTTGGATGCCAAAATCTGGAGGGGTGCCCTCCAAAACCCACATGTCTAATTTGGGCCCAAACATAATTTATTTGTTTAAGTTTTAGAGGCTGGCCCAAAAGGGTAATAGA
>JAODAL010036884.1:0-41094 GCA_025379985.1 Phyllomedusa bahiana
GCCAAAAAAAATGAAGTGGTGTTTGTTTGTAAAAACGCTGTTTCTTTAAATGAATACAACAGGAACTGGCTTAGATCCCCCTTGGATATTCAATGTGCTGTGAGCAGATAGCATTAAATGTATATGCAGCAGCAGTGGACGCACACGGGGACTTCAGATCCAATACCCAAAAAATCAGAAATAGAACATTAAGAGAAGCAGTCTCTGAGACAAGCTGAGACACCCCACAAAAATCGCTGTATAAAAATCAGTTCTTCAGTAAGAGCTATCACAATCAGCCGCGGCCCAGCACCTTCCCTGATCAGGACGGTGAGAGGAGTGTGAGCTCCCAGCGTCGCGCCCCGACTTATATAGTGCGGTGACGTCACAGAATCCCGCCGGTCTCTGATTGGCTTCATCTCTGCACATGTCATGCAGGCTATGCCCTTCTTCCTCCAAGAGTGCTTTGCCCCATGTAGCACCATGTGCTCGCAGCCATTTTATCAATCAAAAGCACACTTCGTTCACCCGAAGTACCCCAAACTTCGACTTCGTTCAGAACCAAAGTTTTCCTGAAATTCTAAACGAATTCCACTTCGTTAGAATCAATTCGCCCATCTCTAGACATTATATATTTTAATATTAAGTTTATATGATAACATTTTTATTAAATTTAAATTATTTAAATTTATATAGTTTGATAATTATCAGAAATTACTTTTTATAATTGTACTGGTGTAAGTTGAGAAACAAGGGACATTTTTTGCCCTAAAGGCAAATCTAGCTCCACTTCGACTCCTCAGGCTCAGACAGACCACAATGAAATGGGTCTGCCTGTTTGAGCAGTAATGCACCTAGTTTTGCCGAAGCACATTCATATATGTGTCTAATCTTGCAAGTAGAGATAGGCGAATTTCTCAAAAATTCGATTCGGTGACTTCGCAGAATTTTCCGACAAAATTCGTTTCGGTCCGATTTACTTTGAGACGAATCGCGTTAAAAAACAGCTATTTCCAGGCTGCACAGAGCCTGTAGGGTTCTGTAGAACGTTGTGCCACGCTTAAATATGTAGAGGGAGCTTGGTTTGGTCTTCATACAATATTGTGTTTTAATATGACACGCAGATGACTGCCGCCGCTCTTAGAATCGCTTCACTATAAAATTCCCTGGGCACTTAAGAGGGCAAAACTGACCAAAAAACTCAAGCAGGAATGTAGCCTGATAAAGTCATGGCAGCGACAGCTGGAAAAAAACAAGCTGAGGGCTCAGGTGGCAACATCAGTGACAAAGTGTGTAGGTCATGGCAGCAGCTACAGCAGCATGAGATCAGAGAGTGGCACAATGACATTCTGGAGGTGGCAAAACAGGAGTAGGCCACAGACTGGCACAATGACACAGAGTGTAGGTCACGGCAGCAGCCACAGCAGCAGCATGAGGTCAGACGGTGGCACAATGACATTCTGGAGGTGGCAAAAACAGGAGTAGGCCACAGAGTGGCACGATGACAGAGTGTGGAGGTGACGGCAGGAGCAACAACAGCAGCAGCAGAATGAGGTCAGAGAGTGGCACAATGACAGTGTGGATGTCACGGCACCAGCAACAGCAGCATGAGGTTATAGAGTGGCACAATGACACAGTGTGGAGGTGGGTGGCAATACCAGTGTTTGGTGGCAGATGGAGAAACTGTCAGCAGATGTGTGGCATCAGACGGGTGGCGGCATCAGAATAGTGGCTGAGGCAGGTAGTTTGAATCCAGACTAATTTCTCAAAGTTTTGGTGAGGCATCATGGCTTATGTAATCTGACGCCTAAGGCATTGGTGTGTGGAAATCCTGGCCGATCCACGCCTGATTCATCTTGACAAAGGTCAGTTGTTCCATATTTCCCATGGACAAGCGGGTTCTCCTTGGGGTAACAATGGCCCCCGCCGCACTGAACACCCGCTCTGAATCCACACTACTGGCCGGGCAGGACAGCTTCTCCGCTGCAAACTCGGCAAGTTGCGGCCACACATCCAGTTTGGCTGCCCAGTAGTCCAGCGGACCTTCTAACTGGGGTGGCAGAGTGCATCTGGACCGAGAGATGATGGCAAAGAGAAACAACTCCCTTCTGCAGAGGTGGTGGAGCCTTGACTGGCTGCAATGGCATGCGTGCCACTGGGCGCTGCTGCTGCTGTTGCTGCGGCGGCTGGATGGACCACCACATCTGAGCCACGTTTCTCCCAGGCCACCGGATGGTGACGCTGCATGTGTTGACGCAGGGCCGTGGTGCCAACGTTAGCTCCCTGGCCATGCTTCACTTTCTGCCTACAGATTCTACATATACCCATATTCGGCTCCTCCGGTGTCTTAGCAAAGAACTGCCACACCGCCGAGTAGCTGATTTTACCGCCAACGCTCCGCACTTAGAGACTACTACCGCCGCTGCCCCTCAGCCCCTATGCCGCTACTTTCTTGGACCTGCGAAGCGGGTTTTCTACCCCGTGGCTTCTTGGCTCTTTACCTCACACTGCTGCTACCCTGCTGACTCACGGCCACACAACCCACTTGCTGGCTGCGCCGCTGCCTGATGCGCAAGCTGATGCCCTCTTTTCCTGACGATGATGAAGCCCTTGCTTCACCCAGCTCCCAAGTGCGGTCGGCTACATCATCATCGATTTGTGTTTCATCGTCACTGCTGTCCTCATCACCGGTCTTGGTATGCAGAGGCTGACCCCTCACAACATGACCTCCCATGCCACTCTCCACATCTATACTTTGCCGCCTACTGCAAGAAGCAGGGGATATTGGCCCCATTTCTTCGCTGCCAAGTAGCTGCTGACTGCCCTCCTCAAATTGTTCATCCTCGCTATATTGTGGCGCTCAGCCCAGACCACATAGTAGATCTCTGGCTGAGTGAACCGGATGGGACAGAGGCGGGATGAGGACAGGTGAGGGCTGCTGACCCGCTCCTGGGCCATGCCAACTAAGGGTTGTGTCTGACGTTCCCACCGACTCTTGGCTGGGGTTGTCAGATGTCATCTGGGAGGAAGTGGATGACCTAGTCAACCAATCAAGAACCATTGGGTTGCTGAACAACACACGGCCGCTAGATGACAATGGCAGTTCTGGCCTCACCAAGTGATCTCTGCTGCGACGTCCCTTTGCTGTGCTGCGACCTGGGCATGCTCCAGGAATGTTTGTGCCACTGCCACTCGCAGGTGAAAAGCATGCCACTTCTCTGTATGACATACTGTTTGTTCTAAAATGTACAGACACTGTTTGATGAAGATATCTGTATATGATAAATACACACCCTGTATTTGACTCCAAATGAACCCACTAACAAGCCTGGGTAACCCTTGGATATAAATTATGCTCCACAAATGGCCAGGAAAAATTTACTTGTATTTACCGTTTAAAAACACTGTGTATTTTACTGAATATAAAAGCACAAACAGGCTTAATTAACCTTCGGATATAAATTATGCAACAGGCATAATTTGGCGGTGAAAAACAACGTCTCAGAAACAACTGCAGAAAAAGACTTAGTTAACCCTTGGATGTAAATTACGCAAAAGAAATGTGCTACCAACAATTACCAGCTTTGTAGCGTGTTAAAACGGCGTGTATTTTACGAAACACAACAACAAAAAAACTTGTAATTAACCTTCAGATATGAATTATGCTACAGGCAAAATGTCTTCTTTCGCGGTGGAAAACAATGTTTATTTTAATGAATACAACTGCAGAAAAATACTTAGTTAACCCTTGGATGTAAATTGCACAAAAGAAATGTGCTGCCAACAATTACCAGCTTTGCAGCGTGTTAAAACGGCGTGTATTTTATGGAGCACACCAACAGAAAAACTTGTAATTAACCTTCGGTTATGAATTATGCTACCGGCAAAATTTCTTTTTTGGCTGTGAAAAAGAACGTTTCTTTTACTAAGTACAACTGCAGAAAAATACTTAGTTAACCCTTGGATGTAAATTGCGCAAAAGAAATATGCTGCCAACAATTACCAGCTTTGTAGCATGTTAAAATGGCATGTATTTTACGGAGCACAACAACAGAAAAACTTGTAATTAACCTTCGGTTATGAATTATGCAACAGGTGGCTACAGGTGGCGGTGAAAAAGAACATTTCTTTTAGTGGCCACAACAGCAAAAACAACGCTTAATTTACCCTGGATCTAAATTGCGCAAATAAATGTGCAACCAAAATTAAGTGGTATTTGGATTGTAAAAAATGCTGTTTCTTTAACTGAATGCAAACAGGAACAGGCTTAGAAAACCCTTGGATATTAAAATGTGCTCAAGAACTGAGCAGATGCATTAAAATGTATATGCAGCTGCATTGGACACACCCCAGACTTCAGTTCCAATACCCCACAAAAGAAGAATTAGAACGTAAGAGAAGCAGTCTCTGAGACAAGCTGTGACACCCCCCCAAAAATCGCTGTATAAAAGTGAGTCTTTAGAATGAGATATCATAAGCAGCAGCGGCGGCAGGGACCTTTCCTACACAGCACAGTGAGAGGAGTGTGAGGAGCGAGCATGGCGCCCGGACTTATATAGTGCGGTGACGTCACACAATCCCACCGGTCTCTGCACATGTCATGCAGGCTATGCCTTTCTTCCTCCCAGACTTCTTTGCCCCATGTAACGCAATGTGCTTGCAGCCATTTTATCAATCAAAAGCACGCTTTGTTCCCGCGAATCACCCCAAACTTTGACTTCGTTCAGAATCGAAGTTTTCCTGAAATTCTAAACAAATTCCACTTTGTTAGAATCAATTCGCCCATCTCTAATTACGAGTGTGGTGCGACGCCCACAAAACACCCCCTCATGTTAGGCAGATTAGAAAGTGTCGAGTCTTATGAACAATGCATCAAACACATTCATTAGGCGCATTAGACATCATAGCCTGCTCATTTAGGCAGATTTTACACCAGAAAAATGGTGAAAAACCCGATCATACTGTACATGTTTCCCCATGTGTTTTTTTATATATGCTTTTACTATTGTTTGATGTGGGTGTTAACTTTGAAAGCTACAGATATTCTATGCTATGGGTGACATGTATGAACGCTGGCACTGGCAGGCCAGTTCTTAATCACTTTTAGGTAGTGTAGCATGCGCCAGAATGTATGAACCTTTTCTTCTGCAGATCATACATACAGGGGCATTGTAGTTCCACTACGACAAGTCTGGCTCAGGCAGACCACCTTTAACTTGGTCTGGCTGTTCTAACAATTATGCGCCTAGGTTTTGTTGTCAAACATTCATAAATGTATAAAATTCTATGAATGTGTTTGACATGCCTCCAGATCCCCCCAAGTCTTTGGTGTATTACAAAGTGTCGGGAATGGCACTGATTGCGCGAAAGTCTGGAGTGTTCATACATCAATTGAACAGGGCTACGTCAGCTTTTTGGTGCACAGTACGCCAAAAAACTGGTGCAGCCTCATTTATACATGTCTTTCTTTCTATCTTTATTATTGGTGAAAACAGAAGAAAATGAAGAAAAAAAGACTGTGCTATTTAAGTTACAAAGCCTGCATTTTTGCATTTTCAATTCTGAATATCTACTTACAACTGACAGTGAACGATCTTTCTAATTGTTGAAGTCGGCAGTGTGTAATTTATAAAATACGCTATGATACCTGTGAAACATGAAATAGACTTCGACATATTTTGTTTGACCACTTTGTTCAATGTCATAACTTAAAACTAGATGCCCATGCGAAAAACTATTTAAAAGGTGCTAAATGTAACAAATCTTGGAGTCAAGGAGAGTCATTGTACAGCATTCAGGAGAGGAAAACCCTCAGTAGCTGAAGAGTTGCACTTTACTTGGGAAGGCCTGAAAAGGCCTTAATGACAAGCAACATTTTTTTAGTTTTTGCCTTCCTGTGTTTGAACAATCATTACTTTTTTATTTTTTCAATGACGTGGTTGTAGGAGGACTTTTTATGCAGAAGAAGTTGTACTTTTTGGGGGCATAGTTTGAGTTTACATATAAATTACGTCAACATTTTTTTTTAACATTTTTTTGTTTTTTTAATTATTTTTTTACACCATTCACATTTCAAAATAAATAACCCATTACATGAATTCTACAGGTTATTACGCTTGTGTGGATACCTAATATGTGTAGTTTTGTGTGTGTGTATAATGTAAGTACAATAATTTTTATTAAATATTTATTTTTATTTTATTATTTATTTTATTTTTTTCAATTTTTTTATGTTTTTTACTTTTTTTTCTAATTCCATTAAGGGATAACTTAAGCCGCAAAACTCCGCTATTAATAGTCGGTGGCCGGTCATTAAGGAGTTACCACTTGCAACACAAAAGTTCTGTGTTAAAGTTAGAAATCTAATCAGTCAGACTTGGAGCATAAGTATAACAATGAAACCACAATTTGTCCTCTTTTATAGTCTGCCAAAAGAGGATCCCTATTATAGTACATGTCGTACTTTTAAGAAAAGGTGTCTTTTAGTTCTCTGGCTTCAAACCTATGTTCCCTCTAAAACAGAGTTGATTACACAGATGTATCATGACCTTTTTTTGGATCAGTTAGAAACTAAACGATTTTACAAATCACGGGAACACAGACTCTCTAAAAAATGGAGTGTCTTTATTTAGACATTTTTAAGAACACATTAGATTAAAGAACTTATTTTACTATTTAGATTTACATCCTAGTGTCTAACTGCAAACCTGGTGGGATCTTTGGGGTCACTAAAAATTAATTGACTTATCGAAGTAATGTCTTATATATTTTTTTTCTTTTCATAATATAACATTAATTTATGTTCACTTGATTTTAGAGATATTGAATTAAATAAGACATCCATGAGCAGGGGGTTAAGTGCTTTCTTGTTTTGATCTCTATTATGCTTATTTTATGGAGTCCTTCTGAGTCTTTTTCAGTTGTAAAGAAACTGTACCAAATGCTTTTCTGATTCTTTGGGTTCTTCTTGAAGTCTCATGTATGTGAGCTGTAAATTCAGAGAAAACATAATTTTAACATCACATCTAAACCATTAAAGAGCCTTGAAATATGACCAGGGACTTAAAGCCAAGCCAGTAACTTATCCTTAAGAGAGTTCTACAGTATCTGCAGACAGCTATTTCAAGGTATTTGCCCCTCTTCACTGCAGAGCAGGGTCCTTGTTAGCTGGATGACAAGCTTTAGACCTAGTTCAAAAGGGTTGAAGTAAATATTCAAAAGAGGGCTAGGATTTCAGAACTACCTATTGGAAATATTGCCCCTTAACTCTTTTAGAATGCGGACAGTTTTGACCTTCCTGACAGAGCCCCATTTTTTAAATCTGACGTGACATTGTATGTGAGAATAACTTTTTGACACTTTTACTTATCAATGTAATTCAGAAAATGTTTTCTTGTGATACATTGTCCTTTAAGTTAGTAAGAAAATTTGGCCCATACAATCCTTGTTTATTTGTCAAAAATATCAAAATGTTGTGAAAATTTTTGAAAGATTTGTAATTTTCAAAGTACAAAAATTTCTGCATGTGAGACAGTTATACCACACAAAATAGTTTATAACTAGCATCTACCATATTTCTACTTTCAGTTGGCATAATTTTTTAAATGTCTTTTTATGTTTTAGGACATTAGGTGGCTTAGAAATTTAGTAGTAATTTTTCACATTTTAAAGAAAATGTCCAACATTGATATGTTTAAAGACCAGGCCAGTTCTGATGTGGCTTTGAGGGGCATGTATGTTAGATACCTCCATAATTGACTCCATCTAAGAAACTAGACCCCTTAAAGTATTCAAAACAGCATTTAGGAAGTTTATTAACCCATTATGTATTTCACAGAAATTAAAGCAAAGTGGAGGTGAGTTTTTTTTGCAGATTTTCAATGTTTATCCATTATTCACAGCAAATTGGACCAGGGAAATGCAAGATAATATTGATTTCCCTAATTGTGCTATTTTTAGAGATATGTGGCCCTAGTGCACTATTTGGCTCAACCACATGCCTCAGAGGAAAACCTATTAGATTGTGGGGTCTTATTTTCATTACAATTTTCTTTAGGTTCCATTACAGGTTTGCGGACATACTTAGTTGCTAAAAGTTAATAAACACCCCTAAAAAAAACCCATATTAGAAATTACACTCCTTAAAGAAAATATAGTAAGTATATCAACCACACAGGTGTTTCAAACACCAATTTTGTTTGCGTTATACTGTGAAAATGAAAAAAAAAAATTATCCAACAATCTGTAATTTTAGCGTTTAATGTTTAATTGAAAAAAAAAGCATACACAATTTCTTCCAAGTTCAGCAATACCCTATGTGTGGGTATAAACTGCTGTTTGGGCTCATGGCAGGGCGTACAATGGAGGGAGTGCTATTTGGCTCTTGGAACGCAGATTTTGGTGAGGCCATGTCACATTTACAAAGCCCCTAAAATACCAGAACAGGTGAAACCTTCCAGAAGTCGCCCCATTTTGGATTCAACACCACTCACAGATCTCATCTAGGGGTGTATTGTGGATTTTGGGTGCACAGGTGTTTCATAGTTTTTTTTAGCATTGGGCCATGAAAATGGGGGGAAAAAATGCATTTCCGACATTGTTTTTGGGCTTCAATTAACACTCGCCATGCAGTGTAAATGACTGGATAACTTTACTATGGGGGTCAGTACAATAACAATTATAAAAATTTTATATAGTTTTTTATGTTTTATTACTTTTAACACAATGAAATGCCCTTTATAAAAAATTTGCATTTTTATGTCGTTTATAGTGAGCCATAACTTTTTTTATTTTTCTGTATATTTGGGGCTGTTAAGGGCTTGTTTTTGCTGTATGAGTTTATGTTTTTTTGGGGTATCTTTTGGGTTTTTTTTTTATGTTTTTTTGATCGTTTTTTTAAAGGGGTTTTGTGAGGAATTTTTAAAAAAAATTTAAAACCCAAATCCTGGTAGTGTTTTTTTTTTTTTATTTTTTACTTGGTTTCCGGGTTTGCAGTAAAAGTGAAATGTAGTTTTAAATCAGGGGGGTCAATACGTTTTCCAGGTTTATTTGTATTTTTTTTAAGTTTTCCCGCTTTTACACAATAAAAACCTTTTTTTTCAAAAGGAAAACCCCCTTTTTGAATTGCCCAGTTAAGATGGGCAAAATTTCCCGAAATTGTTTTGTTACTTCCCCCCAAAATTCTGGGCAAAAAAAAAAACTTCTTTCCAAATTTACTTGGGGGACGAATACTTTTAAAAAAAGCTATTTCCAGGCTGCACAGAGCGCGGGGGTATTTGTAGAAGTTTGTGCCTTGTTTTTAAAATTTTTTGCAGGGGAGCTTGGTTTGGTTTTTCATACAATGTTGTTTTTTTGTATGACACGCGAGGACTGCCGCCGCTCCTAGAATCGCTTAATTTAAAAAATTTTCCCTGGGCACTTAAGAGGGCAAAATGCCCAAAAAACTGAAGGGGGGAATGTTCCCTGAAAAAAGGTCATGCCAGGGGAAAGCTTGGAAAAAAAAAAAAGTTTGAGAGCTAAGGTGGAAAACATTAGGGGGACAGAAGTGTGGGGGCGGGGGTTGAGGGCGGCCCCCAACACCGCATGAGGTCAGAAGGGGGAAAAAAAAGACATTCTGGGGTGGAAAAAACGGGAAATTTGGCCCCCAAGAGGGCACAATGACACTTTTGGGAGGCCCGGGCAGAACCCACAGAAAGCAGTTTTAGGTCGGAAAGGGGCCCAAATGACAGGAGTGTTTTAGGTCAAAGCGCGCCACAGCACCCAGCATGGGGTTTCAGACAGGGGCCCACAAGGGACCCCGGGGGTAGTGGGTCTGGCAGCACCCACGACCCAGCATGAGGTCGGGAAAAGTGGCCCCTTTGAACAGTGTGAAAGGTCACGGCAGCAGCAGCATGAAGTCAGCCCAGGGGGAAAACAAGGGACAGAGTGTGTAGGTCACGGCTTCAGCCACAGCAGCAGCATGAGATAAGAAAGTGGACAAGGGACTGGTGTGTAGGTCACAGCAGCACCCAAAGGCCAGCATGAGGTCAGACAGTGGCAAAAATGACACAGTGTGTAGGTCAGGGGGCAGCGGGCCACAGCAGCGGCTTGAGGTCAGCAGTGGCACAATGACACAGTGTGGGGGTAAATCCCAGCGCCACAGCGGCATCATGAGGTGGCCAGTGGCAAATGAATTCTGGGGGGGGTGGAAAAAAAACAGTAGGAAATCAGAGTGGGACAAGGGGACAAAAGTGTGGAGGTATGGCACCCAGAATGAGGTAGGAAAGTGGCACAAGGGACATTCTGGAGGGGGAAAAAAAAACCGGATTTGGCCACAGGGGGACATGAACACATTTGTGTAGGGTCCCCGGCAGCACCCAACGGAGGCCAGCATGAGGCCAGACAGTGGCAAAATGACGGGTTTGTGGGAGGCCCCCGGCAGGACCCACGCAGCAAAAATTGGGGTCAGGCAGTGGCACAATGCAAAATGTGGGGCCCCCGGGGCAGCAGCCACAGCAGCAGCATGGGTCAGGCGGGTGGCACAATGCATTCTGGAGGTGGGAAAAAAACGAAGTGGGCCCAAAAAATTAAGTGGGAAAATTTGACACAGGGGGGGCGGGAGGGTCACAGCAGAGCCCAAAGCAGCAGCTTGGGGGGTAAAGGGCAGTGGAAACAATTGACTTTTTTTGGGAAGGGGGGAAAAACAGGGTGGGCCCAAAACAGTTTGGGGAACAATTTGGACAAAAGGGGGTGGAGGGGTCAGGGAGCAGCCCTGGGGAAAAGCAAGCAAAAATTTGAGGTCGAAAAGGGGGCCACCAAAATTCGGTGTGGGAGGTCACGGGGGGGCAGCCACCAGCACCGGCAAGAAAAATGGGGGTAAAAGGCGGGGGTGGGGCAAAAATTTTGGACCGGGGTTTTGGAGGGGGGGCAAAAACCCAAAAACAGGAGTAAGGGCCAAAAAAAAATTTGGGGCACAATGAAAAAACGGGGGTTTTTGGAGGTAAAGGGGGAAATAGCAGCCACAGAAAAGCAGCATGAGGGTCAGGGGGGGGCCAGGGG
Source organism: Phyllomedusa bahiana (assembly GCA_025379985.1). Lineage (NCBI taxonomy): Eukaryota > Metazoa > Chordata > Amphibia > Anura > Hylidae > Phyllomedusa > Phyllomedusa bahiana. The sequence goes on from JAODAL010036884.1 coordinate 11,017, forward strand.
GGAAACCCAAAAGGGACACCCGGAGGCGGGTTGGCAAAAAAGGGATTTTAGGGGCCACTTGAAGGGTGGGGACAAAAAAACCCCCCAATTTGGTTTTTTAGGGTAAACGGAAAACCCGGGCCCAGCCACAAAGACCCCAAACCCCTGAGGGCTGTTGTGCCATAAAACCAATGGGGAACCAGACGTGGGGTTGGATGGGTAGGGGGCCCAAAGCGGGGGGGCCCATTAGCAGCGGGCTTTGAGGTCAGGCAGTGGACAATGACATTCTGGAAAGGGGAAAAAAACGGAGTAGGCCAAAGAGTGGGACAATGACACAGTGTGTAGGTAAAGGGGGCCCAGCACCCACCAAAAACAGCAAAAATGGCCCAGGACAGGGGAAACATTGAAAAGAGTGTGGGGGTTTCACCCCGCAGCGCCTTTGCGGAAAGCATGAGGTCAGGCAGTGGCAAAAATGACTTTTCTGGAGGGGGCCCAAAAACAGGAATAGGCCACAGAGGGGCCCACAATGTCACGTGTCTAGGTCGGGGCAGCAGCCAAAAGGCAGCAGCATGAGGTCGGCATTTAAAAACAAATGACATTCTGGAGGGGGAAAAAACTGGGGGTGGGCCAAAGAGTGGCACAAGGAAGAGGGGGAAAGGGCGGCGCAGGAGCAACAGCATGAGGTCAGAGAGTGGCACAAGACACAGTGTGGAGGTCCCCGGCAGCAGCCCCCACCCAGCAGCATAAAGGTCAGCCAGTGGAAAACCAATGACGGGAGGGGTGGAGGTGGGGGGCAATCCCGCCCCTTGGAAAAAGATGGTTGGGGGCAGTGGAGAAACTGTCGCGAGGTGTGGCATCAGGCGGGTGGGCCGGATCAGAATAGTGGCTGAGGCAGGTATTTTGGAACCCCAGCCTCATTTCTCCCAGTTTTGGGGTGGGGCCCATCATGGTGATGAAAGGTCGGGAACCCCCTAGGCATTGGGGGGGTGTGGTAAATCATTGGTCGTCCAGCTTGATTATCTTGCCCCAATTGGCCCAGTCGTTCCACTTTTCCCCGGGAAAAGCGGGTTCTCCTTGGGGGTAACGTTTCCCCCCGCCGCACTGAACACCCGTTGTTTGGAAATAGGGCCCGGGCAGGACAGCTTTCTCCTTTTTGGGAAAACCACTGCAAGTTGGGGGCCCACACATCAGTTTGGGTTTGGCTCAGTTTTTCAGCGGTTCTTCAAAAGGGGGGTGGCGGGATTTGCTTTCCCAAAGTAGGTACCACTGTTGGTTCAGGGTCTGCTCCAGGTCCGGCTGCTGCTGCTGCTGGCGACTGTCTCCTCACTTGGCGGGTAAAGGGAAGCTGCTATGGGTGATTACAGATTTTGGTTGTGCTGATGGGGGGGGGGGTTACTGCTCCGCCCCCCCACCTTCCCCCGGCAACCCCGGGGCCCATTTAGAAACGTGGGAGCTTAAAGGGAAACCCCGGGTTTCAAAACCTTTTAAGAGGGGGACGATGCCGCCCCATGGGCAGGGGCCCAAAAATGACAAAGGGGGAAATTTCGTTATGGTTTGAGTTTGTCCTCCCTCTCATAGTGGGAAAAAGGTCCCATTTTAGCCCCGGTAGCGGGGTTTCCAAAATTAGGGGGGAGAGAAAAAAGTCTTCCTTGCCGGATGCTGATTTGGCGGGTCACTAGAAAGGCAAAAAAACATGTTTGCGGGCCACTGCAAAAGGGGGTTTTCTGAGTGGCCCCCTGCCTCCATCCCCACGGGTTTTCTGCCACGGTGCTTGCGGGTTTCATCTGCCTGGGTTTCCTCATCTCCATCCCCTCCTAAAGTTTGCCCCTGTACCTCCTCTCTTGTCCCTGGGAAAAAAAAACCCAACTAAATTTAACCAGACAATGATTTTTTGGCTCCAATGTCCCCCCTTTCCCCTTTCCATTTTCAGTCCCCCCGGATATGGGGGCCGCGGGATGTGTTCGCCAAAGTTCCCAGTCCCCTCCCCGACAGATTTTTTAAAAATCTGTTCCGGGAAACTTTAAAAGCAGGGGGAATGTTTTTTTAATTCTCCGTAGCCCTGATGACGGGACAAATAACGGGGGCCTCCTCAAAGGGCCCCTAAAACCAAACGGAGGTGTCACGAAATGGCTGCCACTGGCTGACATCAAAATTTTACACGGGGAGAAATTCCGCCGCCGGGAAATCATCTAAAAAATCTTTTAATGGCCTTTCTCTGTTTTACGTGGGTTTTAAAAACCCTGGCGGGGCGGGAAAATTTCCAAAACGGGTGGAAAAAAATCGCATTCAGGGGGGTTTTGGGGGGGGCCTTTCTGCCGAATGCAACTCAAAGAGGGTGTTCCGGGCTTTGTGGGGAATGGATGAAGTGCCGGGAACAGTTTCCTGGCCTTTTTTTCAGAATTTTCTGAAGATCGGGGAAGACTTCGGAAACCCTTTTCAAAACCAGTTTTGAACACGTGCGCCATGCAACCCGCACGGACCATCCCTTCGGTCCCTGCGCGGACACCAATTTTCCCTCCCTTTTGTCCGTCACCTTTGGTTTCCCGATTTTGCATTTGGGGGCGGGGAAACCCCACACATCGTTTTTCTTGCTGCTGACGGGGAGAAATTTCCTCTCTGTGTGACTTCCGTTCCCCGAGGCAAGCCGGGTGTAGAACTGCGGGGACCAGCGGGGTCCCCTTTACCATGTGGTATGATGGAGCAGTATTTGGGTGGGGGCTAAAAGATGGTGGTGGTGGTGGAGGAGGAGGAGGCGAACATTGGCGCAGGGGGGCCCCAGTTTGACAACTTTGGAGGGGGGAAACCCGGCGTCTCCTGTCCAAGTTGTTGGTGTGCCCTGGGCCGGAAAGACTTTTACCCAGTGGGCTGCAAAGGACATGTACTTTGGCCTCTTGGGCCGTAGTTACAGGCCCCCCAGGGCGGCCCCGCTGCCGGCACCTTGGAAAAAAACCCATTAAACTCAAGGGCTGGACACCTTTGTTCTTAATATTTTATGGAAATGCTTTGGGGCTGCCTTTTTGGAAAAGAAATTACGGTTGGAACTCTCCTCTCAGCTTGGCACAAACCATTTTGGTTTTCTGGGGGAAAAGGTGCAGAGTCCAACCATTTTTTAAAGGGAGGGGAAATGCAGCACAACATTCTTGGGACAGGAGTACGGTTTAGCTGTGCCCTTAGGAGGGTTGGAAAGCATACTGTTGTCTCTTTTTCTTTTGCCCCCGTGAACGGACTGCTGGCAACCCTGAGTGGAGGGGGCAGGAGCATCTGGACCGGGGAGATGATGGCAAAGAGAAAAAGGGTCCCTTCTGGATAGGTGGTGGAGCCTTTTTACGGGTGCAAATGGCATGCGTGCCCCTGGGGGAACTTTCTGCTGCTGCCGCGGCGGAAAGGAAAAAACCACCAAAATCTGGGCCCCCATTTCTCCCAGGCCAACCCGGTGGTGACGCTTTTTTTGTGTTTACGCAGGCCCTTTGGGGGCCAAAAGTTAGCTCCCCGGCCCCGCCTTTCCCCTTTTGCTTACAGAAATTTTTATATTACCCTATTCGGCTCTCCGGTGTCCCTTTGCAAAGGAAAAAACCCCCCCGGCCCGTATCCCGGGTTTTTTCGCCCCAAAGGGTCCGTTCTGGGGTAAATTACTGCTGCCCCCTGCCTTTGCTGAAACCCCTGTTTTCCCCCTATTTCTTGGAACCCCGGGGAAAAGGGGGGTTTTTTTCCCCTTTTGGGGCCACTTGGCTCCCGAACCCCACCACTGCTTTTTTAAACTGGGACCCCACAGCCCCAAAAACCCAATTTTTGGGTGCGCCGTGCCTGACGCGCAAGGGACGCCCTCTTCTCCCGACGATGATGAACCCCCTTTCCTCACCCCGGGTCCCCTGTGCGGGCGGCTTTAAACCCCTATCTATTTGTGTTTCATCGTCACTGCTGTTTTCCCCTTTTACCCGGTCCTTTTGGGATGCGAGGCTGAACCCTAAAAAACCTGACCCCCCAATTTCCCTCTTTAACATCTATAGTTTTCCGCAACCCCAAATGCCAAAAAAAGGGGGGATATTGGCCCCCTTTCTTCGCTGCCAAGTAGGCTGACTGCCCTCCTCAAATTTTTTTATCCTCACTATTTAGTGGCGCTGAGCCCCGGGCCACATAAAAGATCTCCTGGTGAGGGGAAACCCCCATGGGACCCGAGGCGGGGGGTTTAAAGGGCTGATGAGGGCCCCTTGACCGCTCCCGGGGCCATTTCCAAAAAAATGGTTGTGTCTGAAAGGGTTTTTCCCCCCGACCTCTTGGTGGGGGGTTTTCAGTTGTCATTTTGGGGGGAAGTGGATGTTCCCATCAAACAAATTTTAAGAACCATTGGGTTTTTTAAAAAACACCCCGCCCCCTAGATTTTCAGCGGCAGTTGTGGGCCCCACCCAGGACCCCGGGTGCGACTCCCCTTGCTGTGCTGCGCCCGCTCCAGGGAAAGTTTGTGCCTTGCCCTCGCAGGTGAAGAGCCCGCCCTTTTTGTCTTTACATACTGGGGGGTTCTAAAAAGTAACCCGGACAAAATGTTTGATGGAAAAATTTTTTTTATGATAAATACACACCCTGTATTTGAAAGCCAAATGAACCCCCTAAAAAGCCTTTTGGGAAAAACCCTTGGATATAAATTGGCTCCCCAAAATGGGCCAAAGGGAAAAATTGGGCTTGTAATTTTGCCCTTTAAAAAAAAATGGGGTATTTTACTGAAAATTTAAAAACACAAAAAAGGGTTTTTTTAACCTTCGGTATGAATTTTTTGCTACAAAGGGAAAAAAAAAATTTTTTTTTTTTGGGCGGGGGAAAAACAAAGTTTCTTTTTCTGAGTTAAAAAAACTGCAGAACAACGCTTAAATTTTAAAAAATGGATGTTAAAATTTCGCAAAAGAATTTAGCGGCAAAAAACTACCTTTTTTTTGTTGGTGTTTTCAATTTTCGGGGTTTTCTACGCCCCAAAAACAAGAGATAAAATTGTAATTAACCTTTGGGGTTGTGAATTAGGCTAAAAGGAAAAAAGGAAAATATTTTTGGGGGTGAAAAATGACGGTTTCTTGGGGGGTCAAAAAATAGTGAAAAAAAAACGCCTTTTTAAATTTAAACCCCCGGATGTAAATTGCGCCAAAGAATTTGGCCCCCAAAAAACTACTAGGGGTTTTGTTTGGTGTTTAAAGGCGGGGTTTTTTAGCCACTCAGCAAAAAATTAAAATTGTAATTAACCCTTTGGGTTGTGAATTGGCTACAGGAAAAAAGGATTTTAATTTTTTGGGGGGGTTTTTAAAATGGCGGTTTCCCTTTGGAAATCCCACAGCTGAATAACAAAAAAAATTAATTAACCCCTGGGGTTTTTAAATTGCGCCAAAAAATTGAGCCACCCCCAAAATATTGCTTTGTACTTTTTACAATGCGGTGTTTTTTTTTCGCCCATACCCAAAAAAGGTTAAATTGTAATTAACCTTTGCTTGTGAAAATTTGGCCCACAGGAAAAAAAGTTTTTATTTTTGGCGGTGAAAAGACGGGTTTTTTGGGGGTCACCACAGCTGAAAAAAACACTTAAATTAAACCCCGGTGTAAATTTCGCCAAAGAATTTAGCAAAACCCCAAACTACCCAGCTTTGTAGCGTGTTACAATGGGGGTGTTTTTTTTCACCACACAACAAGAAAATAAAAAATTTTAATTTTAACCCTTTGCTTGTGAATTAGGCTACAGGAAAAATGTATATATTTTGGCGGGTGAAAATGACGGTTTTTTTGGGGTTTACCTAAAACTGAAAAAAAGTTAAATTAAACCCCCCGGGTGTAAAATTTCGCCCCAAAAAAAATTTTTGCCACCCCAAAAACTATTTTGGTTGTATGTGGTGTTTTTCATTTCGGGGGTTCTTTTAAAGCCACTCAAAGGATAAAATTGTAAATTTAAACCTTTTTCTTGTGAATTTGGCTACAGGAAAAATTTTTTTAAAATTTTGGGGTTTAAAAAGCGGTTTCTTTTTGGGGGTCCCCCAAAAACAGCCCGGAAAAAAAAAAAGCTTTAATTAACCCCTGGATGTAAAAATTTCGGGCCCAAAAAAATTGAGCAGCCCAAAAAAGAAGGGTTTTTGTATTGTTAAAAAACGTTTCTTTAAAGAACAACAGGAAAGGCTTAGATCCCACTTGGATATTTGAATGTTATGAAACTGCTGTGGAAAGCAACCTGGACTTCGATCCAATACCCCCAAAAAAAACGAAATAGAACATTAAAAAGAAAAGGTTTGAGACAAGCGAGAAAACCCCACAAAAAACGCCCGGAAAAAAAAATCAGTTCTTCAGTAACAAAACAGCCCCCGGCCCGCAAACCTTTCCCTGATCAGTACAGTGGGAGCGATTTGAGTCCCAGGGTTGGCCCCCCGGGGCTCTATTGGGTTCATCTCTGCACCCTGTCATGCAGGCTTGCCCCTTTTTCTTTGCCCATGTAAGGCCCCTGTGCTCGCAGGGCCCTTTTATCAAAGAAAAGGGCCCCTTCGTTCACCCGAAGTTTCCCCAAAATTCGAAATTGTTCAGAACCAAAAATTTTCCTGAAATTCTTTAAAAGAATTCCACTTGTTTTGAAACAATTGCCCTCTCTAGCCCCCAGTATGAAAGCCGTAACCTTTTTATTTTTCTGTGTATGGAGCTGTATATTTGCTTGTTTTTTGCGGAATGAGTTAACGTTTTAAGTGGTATAATTTTCGGGGGACACAGCTTTTTTTTTTCGCTTTTTTTTAAAAAAATTTTTGGAAGGGGAGGGGGGAAGAAAATTAACCCCAATTGAATAGATTTTTTTATTTTTTGCAAAATCACTGTGCAGTAACTTTGGGAAATTAGTTTTATCTGTGGGGGTTTTAAAAAGCGATTAAGGCGATTCCCCCAAAATTTTTTATAGTATTTTTTGTGCTGAAGTGCTTTAAAAAAAGTGTTTTATTATGTAAAGCAATATTTTTTACGGGATGAACTGACATTTTCATTGGTACCATTTAGCATTTATATGGGTTTTTGATCACTTTTTATTCAATTTTATATGCTGTGGGATAAACAAAAATCACAATTCTGTGACTTTTTTTTTTTTTTTTACGACGTTCAAGGTCCCGGGGTTAAAAAACATGGCAAGATTTTTAGGGTTAAAATAATTTATTTTAAAGCCCGGGGATACAAATTTTGCGTATTTTTTTTTATTTTTTTTACCTTTTCAGGTTGAATTTTCGTTTTTTTAAAGAGGGAAAAAACTGGTTTTTTATTTTTAAATTTTTTTGTGTTTGTGTTTTCCTTTTTTTCACTTGTTTGTATTTTTCTACTTTTTTTTACGGGACTGATAAAAATGGGGATCGTACCATACAAATAGCATTGTTTCTATTTAGTGGTATTTTTTGGTGACTGTTTAATTTCCCCATGCCCCAATCACGGGCGCCCCCGGGCATGTGGGCGTTCCCCGGGCAGGGCCCCGGGAAATCTTTCTCAGGCGCCCGGGGGGCTGTCAGGGTTAAGGGCCACAGCAGCTTTTCGATTATATTAAAGCCCTTTTTTTGAATATTTTCAAATTTTTTTGGTTTGTACAGTACGCTTATATTCACTTTTTTTTTCTCTCCCCCTATAATTTAAAAAAATTGACCTCTTTTCAAATTTTAGAAATGAAAGGAAAAACCCCAAAATCCCCTTTAAATTTCAATTATAAAATTTTTTAAATTTCATGCTTTCAAAAAAAATTTATTAGATGGGAAATTTTTTATGATCAGGTAGTAAATAACTGATATTAACATGAATAAACATATTTAATGGCTTAGCAGACTGCAGTTTGAACAGGAAAGTCTGGTTGTTGCTTTAGGTCCCACAGTGTTGATATAAAAGACCCAACCGGGAACACTGCTTGTAAAGAGCAGAGGGCTTGTGAGCACAGTATGTGTCTGCCACTTAATAGTCAAATAAATGACTGTCTTTTGCAGTAATGTAGCACAATTGAATCCCATTATAAGTGTTGTGCACCTTTCATGCTTTTCCTGAATATTCCTACAATGAATTTACTTAAAAAATATAAACTTGTCAAAAACCAATATCAGAAAACAAATTGTATTGTACAGAACTCGTAGCTCAAAATATTAGATTTTTTACAGTTTAAAGAAAGTATTCACTGTATTTTTTTTTGTCAATTCTAGTTGAGTTGCTTCTGTCATACTGGTGAACCATAAAACAACTGTGTGCATTGCTGTGGGAGGGCTATTGTAAAATTACAGTGTCTATTGTAAAGGACAGATCACAGAGCTTTCAGCAGCTTCATTTAGATGCAGCTTAGAATAATCAGGCAAACTGCAGGTTTTTCACTGAACATATCACTTTTATCATATGACAAATTGGGCCAAATGTATGAAAACTGACTAGGTGTAAGACTTTCTTTGTTGCCCGTAGCAACCAGTCAGAGTGCCCCTTTTATTTTTCCAGAGCACTATACTAAATGAAAGAGGAGCTCTGATTGGTTGCTATTGGCAACAAAGAAAGTCTTAGACCTAAACAGTTTTCATACATGAGGTCCATCTTATTTTCTTCTGTTTTCTTGGTGTTGTCACTGAAAATTTGCTTTTACTATAATCAAGGTATTCAGACATATACCGTGGCAGAGCTACTGTGTAGTCATTAGCTAAAACAGACCAAATGCAGTCATTTTGTAACTGAGTTTGATTTATCTTCACCTATGGCTACACAGTAGGTATTCATATATTTATGGCTGACATGGCTTCCTTATATGATATCAACCTTAATAACTAGTAGCTGACTGGGTTTTTTATCCTCCTTACTGACCAGGATTATAAACCTCTTTTTTTTCTTTTCAGAAGTCTCTTCTGCTTGTTGCCTGTCCTTATATATATAAGTAGAATAATCTATTACTATACTGTTTGGATGCCAGAGATCTAGAAAAATCACAAAAATGCATCCAAAAAATCTCAAAACTAACATTTGAATTTTTTTAAAGCAGAAAATACAACCAATTTATGGGAGGAAAATATCAAAAGCTGCCTAGAAAAAACAAACAAACAAAAAAAAAAAACAAAAAACACCTACAGCTTGCTACGTTGCCACTGGCCCAAAAAACGCACTAGAAAATATCAGGAAAGTGTATCATTTGTAGTGTGTATGTGTTCCTTATGTACTGTATTATAATGTTTGTGCTTATATTTCTCTGGATATACTTATCTATTCAGATTTTATCTATACCTAGATTTTAGGTATGAACTTAAAGGGCTATTCCCATCACATTGATTATCTTTAGGGCATGTCCCCACGGTCTGGCTTTTCACCCGGTTTTTCAGACGGTAAACCGGGTGTCAACCTTTTATACGGACCTCTATAGAAAATCGGTGCAGCGTTCCCCACTGCACAGATTTTCCGCCGGATGGCTTTTTAGACCGTAAGTGGTCCGAAAAACATTGAACATGTTCATTCTTCTGCCCAGTTTTTGGGTGGAACATGAATATGTCAATGCGAAGGGGGAGTGCAGTTCTTCGCAAACCGCAGAGAAAAGCTGTCCCCCTGCGGCCGTGTAAACGGCTCCAAAACAGAGCAAAAATTTGCTCTGTGCCATGTAAACGGCCCCTTAAAGAAGTAGGCAAAGCTAAAAGAAAAACGTATTACCAAATACATTGTTGACATCTGGCCATAGAATCCTTAGAAAACAAATACTACAAAAAAGTGCAATTTTTTTTTAAATGACACTGCATTTTTTTGAGCCAAAAACAAATGTAGATCCAAAAGAAATTAGAAGTATTTTATTAATTTTTATTTCTCATTCCGTTTTCATGTAATCCAGGCTTTGGTGGAAAAAAATGAATGAAAAACTACTGTAAGTGTTTTTCGGTGTGTGTTTGTGTGTATGAAACAACTCTGTTCTTCTAGAGTCTTTGGTGCTGTTTATCAGCAGCAATTTCTTTTCTCTTCCGAATTGTACTCTAAGAATCCCCAATTTATAAGAAAAGATTTCTTTTCAGACTCACTGCTTTGTGTTTTTGCTATCAAGGGATAGCTGCATCAAAACACAGTTCTATAAAAAAAAAAAATCAGGTGTGACATTTTACCAGTAACTAATCTTTTCTGTATAGAGACACTATTCACCAAATAGTTTCAAAATAACATGGTGGGACATGTATGAAACTGTTTAGGTCTAAAACTCACTCTTTTTCCCATAGTAACCAAAGGGCAAAAAAGTGAGTTTTAGACCTAAAGAGGTTCATACATGTGGCCTGGTGTGTCTATAGTTCATGCTTTCTGGTCATCTAGTCTAGGCAGGGGTGTAGCTATATGGGATGCAAAGGTAGCAGTCACTTCCTGGCACTGCAGCTTGAGGCTGCCCAAATGCCCTTCTGCCACATAAGAAGACACCTGTATTGTAAATTACACATCACAATGGGGGGAGAGGTGGATTACGTTACGATCCAGGAGCTTCAAGTTAGGCCTCTGAAGTATTGGTGCCCGAAGTAACATGAAAAAATCAAGTACTAGACATGTACAACTTAAAAAAAAAAATATATAATCTATATCTGTTTCTCCTTGCATAAGCAACTGTCACGTCAGAAGAGGTGCAGTGGGCCCTGACTGCCACCCAGCCCATTGTCCCTGCCTACTTGGCATGCTGCCCTAGATGGCAGACCCCAACTGCACGACAGTCCCTACACTACTATTTGCAGGGCCGTCAGGCGAACGCAGATTCAGACAGTCCAGGTCAATTACGGTACGGGTACGCCCAAGCCACGAATCAGAAACCAAGAGAATACCGGTAAACAAGCCAAGGGTCAAAAACACAGGAGGTCACGCAGTACAAAAACGGAGGACAAAAAACATAGTCGAGGAGCAAGCCGAAGTCAGGAACACAGGAGTAAACAAACTGAAACAGGAATAAACGGGAAGCAAAAAGGGATAACCTTTCTCAGGCAAGGGCTAACAGAAATTAGGGAGTTTAAATGAGGCAAGGGCTAACAGAAATGAGGGAGTTTAAATGAGGTGCCAGGAGCCCGCCCCAGCAGACGATTGGTGCGACCTCCGGGCACTCCTATTGGCCAGTGCGACACACCCTCTGACTTGATTAGAAGCCGAGCTGTCACTCCTAAGCTCATCAGCCCAGCCTCCCCCTGGGTGTGTTGAATGACCAGAGGGATTAAACCCTACCGTGCCTTGCTGCTTCACGGCGGAAATGTGCACCGTGACAGTACCCCCCCTTTTAGGAGGGGCCACTGGACCCTTCCCTGGATTGGGCTTGTCCGGGTGAGAGTCGTGGAATTCCCTGATCAGTGATTCAGCGTGGATGAACCAGTCCTCTGGACCATAACGCTTCCAGTGGACAAGGTACTTTAAGGACCTCTGCACTCTACGAGAGTCTAAGATACGAGCGACTTCGTATTCCAACTGACCCTCTACACTAACAGGAGGAGGGGGTATAGAAGGTGTACCTCTTTAACAGTGACTGGTGAAAAATGTTATGAACCCAGAGGGAGGGAGATAACTTAAGACGGTATGCCACCAGGTTCACTACTTCTTGCACTAAACAAGGACCCACAAATCGTGGAGCTAATTTACCGCAAGGCACCTTTAGGCGAAGATTTCGGGTGGGCAACCAAACCCTATCCCCCACAGAAAAACCACTAGAGCAAAGACATCTATTGTCACTCTTTCTTTTTTGGATGCTCTGGCCGTTGACCAAGTTCTTCTGAACTTGGGCCCAGACTGTGCACAGATCTTTAACAATAGCATCCACCCCATTGTGATCGGACGTAGCACTGGATAAAGATGCAACTGGTGAAATGGTGAAAACCATAGTTGCAAAAAACGGAGAGACCTCAGATGAACTATTATCCTGATTATTAATCGCGAATTCCACTAACGGTAAGTATTTAACCCAATCCGCCTGCTGATCAAAGACAAAACAAGGAGTTTTTGTGTAACAGGTTGGTTCACCCTCTCCGTCTGCCCATTAGTCTCAGGGTGGAAAGCAGAGGAGAAGGGTAGGGTGATACCCAGAGCCTTACAGAGAGATCTGTTCGAAACAATATTTTCGGGTAACCTATGTAGTTTGACAATGTGTTTGATGAAAAGCGCGGCACGCTTCTTGGACGATGGCAAACCTCTTAATGGAACCAAATGACACATCTTACTAAAACGATCCACCACCACCCAAATGACCGTCTTACCCTCAGGGGTAGGAAGATCGGTCATAAAGTCCATGGAGATGTGGGTCCATGGGTGCTTGGGTATGGGGAGAGGACAAAGTTCCCCAGGAGGACGTTCTGGGAACCTTTGCCCGAACACAAATGTCACACGCTGCCCCGTAGGCCTCCACATCACGATAAAATGAAGGCCACCAGTAATAGCGGGAGAATGGCCTCTTTGGGGCCAGAAAACCCGAGATGTCCGGATAAAACAGAATCATGCAATTCCTTTAACAACCGTAGCCGAAACTGAGTGGGGACAAAGACTCTAGAAGCCGGACAATTAGCAGGTCTCATGTCCTGGTGTGTCTTAATCTCAGTAGCTAAATCGGGGGACATGGCTGAGACAATCGTCTGCTTGGGTAATATGGGTACTGGATCCTCCTGAGGTGAGTGACTGGCACAGAAGCTTCTAGATAACGCATCAGCTTTAACATTTTTAGATTCTGGTTTGTAGGTAACAACAAAGTTAAAGAAAGTAAAGAACATTGCCCAGCGAGCCTGACGTGGGTTCAACCTTTTAGCGTTCTCTAGAAAGGTAAGGTTTTTATGATCAGTTAGGACCGTGACTTGGTGTTGCGCACCCTCGAGGAAGTGGCGCCATTCCTCGAAGGACCACTTAATAGCCAACAATTCTCGGCTCACAACATCATAGTTCCTCTCCGCCGCTGAGAATTTACGGGATAAGAAAGCACACAGCCGGAGATTAGTCAGAGCGGCCGACCCCTGAGATAGGACTGCCCCTGCTCCAACCTCAGAAGCATCGACCTCAACAACGAAGGGTTTGGTATAGTCAGCTTGAACCAACACTGGGGCAGAGACAAAACACTGCTTAAGTCTTTCGAAAGCCTCTAAGGCCTCAGGTTGCCAGTTACTGATATTAACCCCCTTTTTAGTCATATCAGTTAGTGGCCGAACAAGAACAGAAAAATTTCAGATAAATTTTCGATAATAGTTAGCAAAGCCTAGGAACCACTGCAAGGCTTTCAGGGAAGAACCCAATCAAGAATTGCCTGAACCTTCCTGGGATCCATACGAAACGAATTAGGAGTCAAAACATATCCCAGGAGAGGTACCTCCTGAACCCGGGAAAAAAACATTCTCAAGTTTGGACAAAAAAACTATTAACCCTCAATATTTGCAAAACTTGCCATACCTGCTTAACATGTGATGACCAGTCCTGGGAGTAAATTAAAATGTCATCCAGATATACGACCATACAACTACCAATGAGTTCTCGGAAAATATTGTTTACCAGGTTGTGGAAGACCGCAGGAGCATTACACAACCCAAAAGCCATAAACAGATATTCAAAATGGCCCTCTAGGGTACTAAATGCGGTCTTCCACTCATTCCCTTCTTTGATATGAATAAGGTTATAAGCTCCTCTTAGGTCCAGCTTGGAAAACCACTTAGCTTACTGGATTTGATTAAACAGGTCAGGAATCAATGGTAAGGGATATTGGTTCTTTACCGTTATTTTATTGAGCTCCCGATAATCCATGCATGGGCGGAGACTTCCATCCTTTTTCTTAACAAAGAAGAAGCCTGCACCCATGGGAGACACCGAAGGCCGGATGTGACCCTTTTGTAAACTCTCTGCAATGTATTGCTTCCTAACGGTTCTCTTTGAAACTGACCAGTTATATATCCTGCCTTTAGGAAATCTTACCCCAGGCAGGAGTTCGATAGCACAGTCATAGGATCTATGCGGGTGTAACCTCTCAGACTGGGTCTTAGAAAACACCTCAGCAAAATCGCGAATAAGCAGGAATCTGTTCTATTTCTGCATTACCAAGAACCATACGGAGACATTTGTCAAAACACTGCTTTCCCCACCTAATAAATTCTCCAGAACTCCAATCAATAACTGGGTTGTGTCTTTGAAGCCAGGGCAACCCCAAAACAACATCAGCGGGTAAGCCCTCCACGATAAATAGTACACATTTCTCTCTGTGCCTAGACCCAACTAGCACCTCAAGTTCTGGGGTGCAATACTGAATATTGTCCTTAGCCAACGGGGTAGAATCAATAGCCACAACCCGCATGGGATCCAATAGAGGCCTCCAGGGAAGGCCCAGACGCTTAGCGAATGAGGCATCCACAAAATTGGAAGCTGATCCTGAGTCTACCAAAGCACTCCCAGATTCACCCAAAGAAAAATATGAAATTTTCACTGGCAACTACAACTTTTTTGACACAATAGAGAATACCTGTTCGCCTAGGTGATCTTCCCGTGAGTCACCCAGGCGCTGGATTTTTCCGGCCAGGGCTTCCTTTTGGAACACTCACGGATGCGATGACCTTCTCTGCCACAGTAGAAGCACAGTCCCTGGGTGCAACGTGAGGTCCTGCGGTCACTGGCAGTACCCGCAGAAGAGGTCCCTACCTGCATAGGCTCCTTAGGGGGTATCACCGCATTCGAAGGCTCTGGGGTGGTGGCTGAACGGAGTAGTAGAGTAAGGCGGGGCAATGGAGAAAGGGTCTGCTCCCGACGTCTCTCCCTAAACCGTCTGTCTAGTTGAACTGCCAAAGCAATGGCGTCATCCAGAGTGCCTCTGAGTAGGATAAGCCACCAACATGTCTTTGACATGGTCAGCCAATCCTACCCGGAACTGGCACCTGAGGCCTGGTCGTTCCACCCCGACGGAATGCACCAGTGGCGAAACTCAGAGGCATACTCCTCTACAGTCCTCTTACCCTGCCTTAAGGTGGTGAGCTAAGTTTCGGCCACCACCTCCCTATTAGGTAAACGAAGAGAAGTCCCAAAGCGACAAAAAATCTGTCTACAGAAGACAATTCTGGTGAGTCAGGGGGTAGAGAGAATGCCCACTACTGGGAGGACCCTTGGAGAAGGGACATGACAATTCTTACTCTCTGTTCCTCATTACCAGAGGTACGTGGGCGGAGTCGAAAATACAACCGACATCCCTCCCTAAAAGTCAGAAAAGCCCTCTTATCACCCGAAAACCTATTGGGTATCTGAATGGGGGGTTCCACCAAAGGGGAAAGCGATGCTGGAGGGTTCCCGCTGCTGTACCCTCAGCGCCAGGTCTTGGACCAACTGGGTAAGTCTCTGCATCTGCTCCACCAGTGCAGTCATGGGGTTCATGGTACCTGGGGAGCAGTAAAGTAAGGCCTGAGAAAATGTCACGTCAGGAGGTGCAGTGGGCCCTGACTGCCATCCAGCCCACTGTCCCTGCCTACTTGGCATACTGCTCTAGATGGCAGACCCCAACTGAACGACAGTCCCTACACTACTATGTGCAGGGCCGTCAGGAGAACGCAGAGTCAAACAGTCCGGGTCAATAACTGTAAGGGTACGCCAAAGCCACAAATCAGAAACCAAGATAATACCGGTAAACAAGCCAAGGGTCAAAAACACAGGAGGTCACGCAGTACAAAAATGGAGGACAAAAAACATAGTCGAGGAGCTAGCCGAAGTCAGGAACACAGGAGTAAACAAGCCGAAACAGGAATAAATGGGAAGCAAAAAGGGATAACCTTTCTCAGGCAAGGGCTAACAGAAATGAGGGAGTTTAAATGAGGTGCCCGAAACCCGCCTCAGCAGACGATTGGTGTGACCTCCGGGCCCTCCTATTGGACAGTGCGACACACCCTCTGACTTAATTAGGAGCCGAGTTGTCCCTCCTAAGCTCATCAGCCTGGCCTCTCCCTGGGTGTGTTGAATGACCAGATGGATTAACCCCTACCGTGCCTTGCTGCTTCACGGCAGAAACGTGCTCCGTGACAGCAACCATATTAGATCTGTGGATAAATGAATGCTGTCAATACATGGAATTTATTATTTCTGTTCTCTTCAATTTAAGAACTCAAAAGAAACACTACTCTGCAGAAATCAGTAACCCAATAAAACATAACATTTAATACATCCATTTTAAAAGTTCATTATTCTTAGTAATGAGATTTTGCAATTGCAAGAACTAAAAAGAAACACCCTCACTTACTACATTCATGCCTGTCCTATTCTGTCAGACCGATACTTTTTTTTTGTCTGAATGTATTACTTCCCCTTCTACTACTCACCATCCAACAGGAAACGTGAGGTCTAAGACTTTCACTTTTTAACTGAAAAAAGACCAAATTCATTTAAAACAAAGCACAATATTGTCTATATTTTTATAACAAGTACAATAACACCAGCTGACAGTAAAATAATTGTAAATCTATATTTTATTCTACCACTAGCATTGAAGAACATTCCGTGCTTATGACTTAGAATTAAAAAGAACTTCTCTGTACTTCATTTAAATAAGCATTTTCTCTGGCTTTCTATCAATCTTTCTGCTTCACACAGAGTATAATGATTAGAGTTTTGCTCACCAGCAATGCCAGCTCCATAACAATCTTACCACTTAATAATTATGTTAATGGATATTTGTATTAATTGTAAGGTGCGCATTATGATATTATCGAAGAACGTTGCTTACTAAAATGCTAAAACATTACTTATGTAGATTTAAATATGACCTAAGTTTACAGCACCAGCAGGCCTTTGGGAAATTGAATTCCTATTTTTGTAAAACTTTTAATGAAATCAAAATGAGCGTGGGGATGCTGCTTGTGAATGTTCAGCATAGATAAAACATTCCCTTATCTTGTTCGGAAAGCATCACGCCTTGACAGAATGTATATGTGAAATATTCTGTGAGACGTTGTAAGGGCATACACTTGTTTAACTTAGAGTAACAGAAATATAACTCTTTTTATAAGTTTCTGATATGTTTATACTTGCTTCAACATTTACATATTCAGACAATAGGTGCTGTTTATTTGTATTGAACTTACAGTGGGTACAGAAAGTATTCAGATCCCTTTACATTTTTCACTCTTTCTTTTATACACTCTTTCTTTTATTGCAGCCATTTGGTAAGATCAAAAAATGTAGTAAATGAGGGTGTTTCTTTTGAATTCTTGCTTCTAGTATTCTAGTATTGAGTAGAAGCACCCATTTATTAAACAAGAAAAACTGAAATATCACATGGTCTTAAGTATTCAGACCATTTGCTCAGTATTGAGTAGAAGCAGTATATTCTTCTAATATTTCAGTTTAATAAATTTGCAAAAATATCTACATTTCTGTTTTTATCTGTTTTTTATCTTTCAAGATGGGGTGCATACACTCTGCACCCCATCTTGAAAGAAAAAAAACAGAAATGTAGATATTTTTGCAAATTTATTAAACAAGAAAAACGGAAATATCACATGGTCTTAAGTTTTCAGACCATTTGCTCAGTATTGAGTAGAAGCACCCTTTTGAGCTAGTATAGCCATGAGTCTTCGTGAGAATGATGCAACAAGTTTTTCACACCTGGATTTGGGGATCCTCTGCCATTCTTCCTTACAAATCCTCTCCAGTTCCCTAAGGTTGGACGGTGAACGTTGGTGGACAGCCATTTTCAAGTCTCTCCAGAGATGCTCAATTGGGTTTAGATCAGGGCTCTGGCTGGGCCAGTCAAGAATGGTCACAGAGTTGTTCTGAAGCCACTGCTTTGCTATTTTAGCTGTGTGCTTAGAGTCATTGTCTTGTTTGAAGATGAACCTTCGGCCAAGTCTGAGGTCCAGAGCACTCTGGAAGAGGTTTTTATCCTGGATATCCCTGTACTTGGCCGCATTCATCTTTCCTTCAACTGCAACCAGTCGTCCTGTCCCTGCAGCCGAAAAACACCCCCATAGCATGATGCTGCCGCCACCATGTTTCACTGTTGGGATTGTATTGGGCAGGTGATGAGCAGTGCCTGGCTTTCTCCAAACATACCTCTTACAATTAACACCAAAAAGTTCAATCTTCATCTCATCAGACCAGAGAATCTTATTTCTCATTGACTGGGAGTCATTCATGTGTTTTTTTTGCAAACTGTATGCAGGCTTTTATATGTTTTGCACTGAGGAGAGGCTTCCGTTGGCACACTCTGCCATGTAGCCCCGACTGGTGGAGGGCTGAAGTGATAGTTTACTTTGTGAAACTTTCTCCCATCTCCCTACTGTATCTCTGAAGCTCAGCCACAGTGATCTTGGGGTTCTTCTTTACCTCTCTCACCAAGACTTGTCTCCCACGATTGCTTAGTTTGGCTGGACGGCCGGGTCGAGGAAGAGTTGTGGTCGTCCCAAACTTCTTCCATTTTAGGTTTATGGAGGCCACTATGCTTTTAGGAACCTTGAGCGCTGCAGAAATTATTTTGTAACCTTGGCTAGATCTGTGCCTTGCCACAATTCTGTCTCTGAGCTCCTTGGGCAGTTCCTTAGGCCTCATGATTATCATGTGCTCTGACATGCACTGTGTGCTGAGAGGTCTTATATAGACAGGTGTGTGCCTTTCCTAATCAAGTCCAATCAGTTTAAACACAGCTGGACTCAAATAAAGGAGTAGAACCATCTCAAGGATGATCAGAAGGAAATGGACAGCATGTGAGTTAAATTTGAGTGTCACAGCAAAGGGTCTGAATACTTATGACCATGTGATAATTCAGTTTTTCTTGTTTCATAAATTTGCAATAATATCTACATTTCTGTTTTTTTCTTTCAAGATGGGGTACAGAGTGTCCATTAATGAGATAAAAAAAATGAACTTTTTGGATCTTACCAAATGCCTGCAATGAAAGAAAGAGTGAAAAACTTAAAGGGGTCTGAATGCTTTCCGTACCCACTGTAAGTTTTAGTTCAGTGACAATACATTTAATAGCGAGCTGGTTGTCAGTGATGAGTGAGGCACAGTTTGCCTTAATTACGTTTTTTTCTTTGTACAGCCAATTGGATGTAGTGCACAAGCTATTCATAATGCTATATATGTGGGCAGGGGCATACAGTGTAAAATGTATGAAAGGGCCTTCACCTACTGTGTGACATTTATAATACTGGTAACTTTTAATGGTGAAAAAATATGGTACTTTGGAGAAGTAATAAAGCCTTTACAGGATATCTGCCACCTCCCTCAGTAAATTTGACTATGTAACATCAGCTTACCCAAGGTAGAAATGCAAACCTACAAACATGATAAAAACAGGGTCCAAACAGCTCTGAAAAAAAATCTCATGTTTATTAATATGATGCTTAAAATTACATTTTAAAAATGTAAAGATGTGCCACACCAGGAAAAGCAGCGATCCCAGGGGAGGGAATCAGTCACAAAATATACAGAAAACAAAGTGAAAAAGTATACAAACTAAAAGCATTTGATATGATTAAAAATTACCAAACAATAAAGTATTTTTGTCTAGCATTTGAAAATCTAAAAAAACCCTCAAATTGCACGTAAAATTTTTCAATTTAATATTCCTTAAAAATAAAAATTTTTATCCAAAAAAGGGGTGAAAACATAAACTTTTTAATACGTTACGATGTGAGGGGGAATTATGCTAATCTATTGCTGACTGCTACCCTGGGATTTCGTCACCCCAAACCCCCCCCCCCCCCCCCCCCCCCCGGAAATCTAAAAAACAGCAACTTGCTGGGGGGATAAGTAACAAGGTTACAAAGCACAAAGTGAAAAAGTGTAAAAAAATCAGCATTTTAGTAAAATTCATGTTAACAAAGAATAAAGTGCCAGTAAGTGCATTTGAATATACAGCTGAATTGCATATACAATTGCATATTAATAAGTATTTCCAAAAGAAGGAAAACACAACTAAAATTTAAATCATCAAAGAAAAGTAATATATAAAAATTTTTTTTGCCCCCGGCTGTTTTCAGTGCTTTAAATTCTTCCGGGCACGGCAAAGCCGAACCAAAAACACATTTTCCCTAGGTGCCGACCCCTTTATTTTTCTGTAGCCTTGTGAACTAGTGTTGAGCGATTTTTTCGACAAATTTTGAAATGGGACGGTTTTTTTGGGTAATCGGTTTTTTTCCGATCACGCGATAATTTAGTTAAAAATCTGGCAAAATCTATTTTTTGTTCATTCGATGGTGACTTTATCTTATAAGAATTTTTAGTCCCCCAAGGTGAATTGAAAGGTCCCAAAAAACCTTGATCTCGAATCTTTTAAAGATACGTTTTTTTTGATTTGGGCATTGCAGCTTTGTTCATTCAGATAGCTTTTGACTTTATCTTATCCAGCAATTTTTAGTCACCACGGTAAATTAAAAGGTGCCAAAAATTTACCTTGTATCATCCGAATCAAAACAAAGTGTTTTTTGACTTTGGGATTCAGCTTTGTTCATTCAGATAGCGTGAAACTTATTCTTATACAGCAATTTTATAGTCACCACAGGTGAATTGAAAGGGTGCCAAAAATCCCTTGTACATCCAAAAATCTATAAAGATATGTTTTTTGCTTTGGGGTTATACGCTTTGTTTATTCAGATAGCGGCACTTATTTTATACGAAATTTTTTATAGTCACCACAGGTGAGTGAAAGGTGCCAAAATCCTTGTATCACTGATTTTAAACAGTAGGTTTTTTGCTTTGGCGCATTGCAGCTTTGTTCATTCAGATAGCGGGGCACTTTACTTTTCGCAATTTTATAGTCCCCCAAGGTAAAATTGAAAGGGTCCCAAAAAAATACCTTGAATTCCGAATCTATAACAGTACGTGTTTTTTATTTTGGGCGTATACAGCTTTGTTCATTGATAGCGTGCACTTATTCTTATACGCCAATTTTATAGTCACCACAGGAGATTTGAAAGGTGCCAAAATACCTTGTATATCGAATCTATAAAGATAGTGTTTTTGATTTTGGCGCACTGAGCTTGTTCTTTCAGTTAGCGTGAAATTTATTTAACAGCAATTTTATAGTCACCACGGTGTTTTGAAAGGTGAAAAAAATTCCCTTGTATCATCGAATATATAAAAGATACGTGTTTTTTGACTTTGGCGCACTGCAGCTTGTTCTTTAGATAGCGTGCATTTATTTAACAGAAATTTTTTATAGTCCCCACGGGTGAATTGAAAGGTGCCAAAAATCTTGTATCATCAAATCTAAAAGATAGTGTTTTTTGACTTTGGGCACACGCTTTGTTCATTCAGATAGCGTCATTATTTTTATAAGCAATTTTATAGTCACCACAGGTGTTTTGAAGGACCAAAAAAATTGTTTTACGAAAAAAAAACAGATAGTTTTTTTTGCACTTTTCCCCACCCCAGTTTTGTTAAATTTAAAATCCGAAATTTTGTTTTGTTTTTTGAGGGATTTGAGAATGCTGTGATTTGCCGTTTGTTAAAAAATAGATTTTCCAAAAACTATTCCAACTTTCTCAAATTTTTATATTTCTTAAGGGGGAAAATTTCAGGTGGTAGCGAGCAAAGAGGGGGGTTTTTGCAATGGAGGTAGGGTACCGGGAAAAGGTCTCCTTCCAGTGCTGGCAACAACAGCATGCCAGGGACTCGGTTGGGGGGACGTCGGCCTGTCACGTGGGTCGGGCCCCTGTGAATTCAGTAATGAACAGCGTCGCCAATCTGCCCTTAGGGTTATGCCCTGCACCAGCAGTCTTCCCTCCTCGTCCTCCCATTCCCCGGCCACAAATGTATCATCAGATCATGTTCCGTCAAATTGAAGGAAGGCAGCCCAAATCTAAAATCGTGTAACCCCCAACCACGTGGATAATCCTTTTTGAAAAACTCTTTGATGACAAAATGCGGTTGGGTCAGAAGGCTGTTAAAAGATAAAGGGGGATGATTTGTCTGCTTGATAAATTTTGTCTGTCCCCCATCGAGGGGAGAGGAACCCGGTCAATCGGAAAAAAATCCGGGCGGTCTGCAACCCCTTTGCAGTCCCCCTTTGCTTGTGGGCCCGCAGTTCGGATGCAGAATGTCAGGACGACCAAGTCACCTGTGTTGATGATGATGATGATGAATTGCGGATCCATCGGGTCTTTCCGCAAAATTTTGCTTGCGAGCGCTTCATCAGTGGAGAGGGGAAGAGTGGGGTATGTCAATAGGGTTTCCCCCCCAAAAAAAGGGAGGGGCGGTCGGAGTCCGTGTATGATTCCCCCAGCCACGGCAGGCAAACCCCGCTCCTCATTTATCCCTAAAAAAGGTCCGGCCTTCAAGCCGGGCCCTTTCTTTGAGAAAGCCTTGATTCACCCGGGATTTTCATAGCCCCCTTTTGCCAAAAACGCATAAGTAGAGGCAAAAAACCTTTAGGGGGTTTAACCCACCACCAATGTTAGTCACTTTGCAGGAATGCTGGTTAAAAGGGGAGGAAAACATTTGGGCCCAAAAAAAAAGGAGACCGAGCCGGGCCCCCAAACCCTGTCAACCCCCTTGTCTCCGCCCCCTCCCCCCCGCCACCACCAAGCTTTTCCTCAGTGTCATGTCTTCAGAGTCAGATCAGGGAAGCATCCGTTCAGCCCCACGCCCCGAGTCCACCAGCCCCACCAGAGACCCATCCTCCCCTTCTCCCCCGCCTTTTGACGCCCGGCACCCCCGTACAGGGCCCAGTCTGCGCCACCCTTTGTCTCCCGGTTTGGGAGCAGAAGAAAACACTTAACCCCCAAACCATCCCAAACCCAAAAAGCCTAAAGTCGGATTCCCAGGTTTTTGGGCCTTGGAAATGTTCCCTTTTCCCCGCTGGTAGACACGGGATGGGTTCCGCCAGTCAGGGCCCCTCGCCTCCCCCAATACAAGTGCCGAGCAGGATTTCTTTGCCAAAAAAGCCGTCCTCCCTGGCCAGCAGTGTCTCAAAAATTTCAACCCTTTGTCTGCATCTGTGTGGAAAAGTCCATCTGCCACCGACAATGGACTAGTAAGCAGGGCCCAAAGGCCGCTTTATCTTGGACAGTCACTGGTGAGCTGGGTGGATGTCTCTGGGGGTGATGGGGGCTCTCGGCTCGGGCCCATTCCTTAAAAAAACTGGGGGATGGTGCAGGGCTCTTTTCCCCAAAGGGTCCTCTGGTGGATCACTTTCCCCCAGAAAAACCAAGCCCTTTTTTTAAATTAATTGTCTTGGAGACCCTCCCCCCAAAAGGTCAGGAGCTGTGGCGGTTCCGCAACGAGACCGAGGTGGTGGGGGACAAGACCCTTTTTCAGGCAAAGGGGGGTGTCGATAAGGGCGAAATTGTGGCCGCCCCTTTGATCGGTAGGGTGGGCCATCCCTTGCCCGGCACATGTCATGAACCTCGTTCCAGAAATTTCTAAAAGTACCCGGGTTGGAGCCCGCTGAAGAAGGCTCGAGGTCCAGTTCGCACTCCGCCGTTCGCACCCTGCTTGTCCGCTGGCTGTGTTGCAGGTCAGCTCGGCCCCCCAGTTTTCCCCTCTCATTGTTGCGTGGGGAACACGCGGAAATTTCCACCCTCCACATGCTCCCGGTTGTGGCACAGCGCAATGCCATTACGCAGTCGAAGTGAAACTGGCCCGACAAACAGCGGTGCGGACCTCGGGGTGTTGAGCCACCGGAGTGGAGGAGGTGAAGAGTCTTGCACCTCCTTGCCGTTTTGAAGAGCCCCAAATGGTCAGTGCGGACGATTTTCCCTTTTCAGCATGAGCTTGGGTGTTTAGTTCTGGAAGATCGTTGGACACTCTGAAACATCAGCTCCTGCCAGCGACAGAGGAAGAGATGGATCAGATGCGGACACGGAGACTTTCTCTCCTTTAAATCCACAAGGCCCGACAGTTTACAATTTTTCGGTCCTTAAGCAGTGGTTCGGGGTCCAGGGCAGGCAAGGGGGGCCTCAGTCTCAGGGTGCATCATTGAGGCAAGTCAGGGCTGTGTTGAAGCTGTGCCGGGGAAGGGAGGGGAGGGGGAAAGGTATTCCTTTGACACCGATGTTACTGAGTCCTGCCTTGGAAAAAGGTTGGCGCGAATTTGAGGCGAGGAGGAAGATGAGGAAGATGACTTTGTGTGCCCCTCGACCGAGGCTTGGGAAATCAAGGCCCATTCTACATGAGTGCTTGGGTCCCATTTCCCCCCAACTACCTCGCATTAAGGCCATCAAAATGAAAAACATTTTTGGGTGGCCCCCTCCTGGTCTCGGTACAAAATAAACTCAGCACTTTCCTTCCACCCCACAAATAGAGAGAAAATGCAGGAAAAGGAGACCCTTTCGATTTATCAATGGAGGGCATTGTTGCGTCTGCTTCCGTTCTTCAAATGTTCGGTGGAACAACGCCCCGAGTGACAGCGTAGAGAGTAAGTAGCCCTACGGCAGCAGCAGCAGACGATTTTGGAGAAACCCAAAGGGTGACCTCTGGCAATCTTTTTTCCCCCTCACCAAAGATGCAATGCAGGGCACACATAAAACCCCGAAGACCGCTTAAGATCTGGTGCACGCTTCTGCGTCTAAAAAACGATGTTTTTGTTGGGTTCCGGACCCCTAGACTTTGGGTATCCAAAATGGAGAAAAGGGCCCCCGGGTGGTCGCCCGCCTTGAGGTGTTGTCCTGCCCGCAGCCCGCGTCATATCTGAGGGCTTCGACAAACCCGGAGGGGTTTTACAGAAAAAACGCATCCGGCTTTTCCACAGATAATTTATTAAAAATGAATTGGCATGGAAATTTTGGGGTGTTGTGGCCCCCAAATTTCCCCAGGCACGATTGTTGCTGGCTACTTACATTTCTCCAAACAGAAATGGTCCTCTTGAAAAATTATTTTTAAAAAGATAAATTTTTCGCAATTTTTTTCTCAATTCCCCCAAAATTCATTTTGTGGTTTTGCTGTGAGGAGACTGTAAAAGACACCAAGGTTTTGTGAAAAAACCTATTCCCTTTATCCTTTTTCTTTTTGAATTTTTTGCATTGTCAATGGTTTTGGGGGCGTGTTGCCCTCACCATTTTTAATGTGGTGAAAGTCTTTTTATAATTTTTTTGGGTCTGTGCTGTGAGTACAAGCAATAATGTGGTCCTTTGGGAAAAGAAAGTGGCTTTTTAAATAGCTTTCTCCCTCACAATTTTTAACAGTGGCTGAGAAGTATATTTATAAATTTTTTGGGGGGCATGTTGCTGTGGTAAAGCAATAATCATGGTCCTTTGGGGAAAAGAAAAATGGCTTTTAAGTGGCATTTCTCCCCCCAAATTT
Source organism: Phyllomedusa bahiana (assembly GCA_025379985.1). NCBI lineage: Eukaryota > Metazoa > Chordata > Amphibia > Anura > Hylidae > Phyllomedusa > Phyllomedusa bahiana. The sequence continues at coordinate 36,169 of JAODAL010036884.1, forward strand.
TTAACATGGGAGGGAAATCATTTTTAAAAATTTTTTGGGCATGCTGCTTTGAAATGCAGCAAAACTAAGGTCCCCATTCTAAAAATGTTGTTTCAATAGACTTTTTTCTTCACAATTTTTAAAAGTGGCCTTGGGTCGGTTTTTAAATTTTTTGGGGGATTTTGCTGGACTTTCAGATTATACAGGTGCTATTATAAAAAATGTTGTTTTAACAGACATTTTTTCTTAAAATTGTCAAAAGGGTTTCTCGGGTGATGGTGCGTCAGAAACGGAATAGGGAGGGCACTGTTAAGGAAATATTTCAAAAAAGATTTTTTTTGCAAGATCTTTAAATAGCTATCATTCCGTATTGAGGGCAACCCATTTAATCAAAATTAAAAAAGAGAAACAAAGACATGGTGGAATTCCATCCCATTTTAAAAAATGTGTTTTTAGACTTAAACTACTAAAAAACTTGCATGTACAAATAGTTGGTAAAAAAATTCCTTGAAATTTTACAGGGAGGTACGGAAACTAGACAGATGTAGGTTATTAGAGGACATGGAGTATGGAGCACGGCAGAGAACAAAGAACAGAGACAAAATTTCCCCCAGCACGTTTAGTAAAAAAAAAAAGAAGCAAGTAAAAAGGGGACCTGGGGGTAACGGAGCGTTAACCACCCGTATTTCCCGTGAAGCTCAAAATTGGGCCGCCCCATAGGGGGGCAAGCGTCCCTGTCTTGACTGTGTAGAGGAAGGGGCGGAGTTTCCACTTCCGCTTCCACCTCGCTTCAGCACGCAGTTTTCGTTTCTGCGTCATCAGGGCATTTTACCTGGTGTTAAAAGATGAGGACGCCAGCCCGGGCTCTCCCCCCGCACCCCCTGTAACTCCGGTTTCCCCCGGGGCTACTGCGGCCGGACAGATATTGTCTATGTCCCGTGAAATAAAAATGGGGGGGGAAAGACTCCTTTTTCCGGACTTTTTAATCTGGGGTCATGAGAAAAGTGCTGCACAGGAACATGCACCGCCAAAAATGTAACTTTGTCTTTACTACAGAGAAAGTGTCGCACAAAGGGCCCGAACCCCACAACTGTAAATGTCTATACTACAGAGAATAGTGCTCAGCACGAAGCCTGCCCCCCAAACTGCAACATAGCTCATACTACAGAGAATATTGCTCGCACAGAAACCGACACCCCCCAAAAAAGTACACATGCTCTATACGCAGGAATAGTGCTCAGCAAGGAGCTGACACCGCCAAATGTACAATAGCCCCATATAAGAGAATAGTGCTCAGACAGGGCCTGACACCGAAACGTACACATAGCCCTTCTGCAGGAATGTGTCAGCAAGGGGCTGACACGCCAAAAAAACAATGCTTATAATAAGAAATAGTGCTCGCACAGGAAAATCACCCCCAAACTGTCACATGCTCTTATATACAGAGAAAAGTGTCAGCCAGGAACCGACACCCCCAAAAAACCGTAACTAGCTCTTACTGCAGAGAATAGTGCTCAGAAGGAGCCTGAACGCCAAAAAGTACACTAGCTCTATAATACAGGAATAGTGCTCAGACAGGAGCCCGCACCGCCACCTGTACCAAAAAGTCTTTTAATGGGAATAGTGTCAGACGGGGGCCTGACACCCCAAACTGTACACATAGCTCTATACTACAGAGAATGTGCCAGCACAGGAACTGACACCGCCAAACTGTACACATAGCTTTACTACAGAGATTTTTGCTAAAACCAGGAACCTGACCCGCCAAACCCTACCCAAAAATAGCTTTCTGCAGAGAATAGTGCTCAGCACAGGAAAAATGACACGCCAAAAAGTTTCAATAGTCTATACTGAGAGAAAATTTGGTCAGCACAGGAGCCCGCACCGCCAACTGTACCCATAAATCTATTACAGGAAAAGTGCTCAGCACAGGGCCCGACACCGCCAAAAAGTACCATAGCTCTATACTCAGAGAATAGTGTCGACGAAACTGACCGCCCAAACGTACACATGCTCTATACTACAGAGAATGTGTCGACAGGAGCCCGCACGCCAAATATACACTAGTCTTTTACTAGAGAGAATTGTGCTCGCAGGTTTGGGGCTCATGCTGGTTCCCGGACAGGGATATTCAAAGTCCCGTTCAAGTAAAAGGGTTAAATCATACTGCCCTTTGGCACTTTTTTAATTGGGTACTGTGGGTTTTCAAGACAGGGTGTGAATGGGTGTGTTTTTTTTTTGTGGCTTTTATAACCTAAGTGTGTTGCCTAAGATGTAGCACGTATTCATTTGACTGTTGTGGATGTTAATTCCAGCTTCTCCAGCCCTGTTTGGGTGTAATAATGAAGGTGTTGTTCCTCTCCCATAGACTTTAATGGTCATTGGCGATAATCGGTTATCGACTATCGAAAATCGTCTAGATAACTGCCGATATCGACTATCGAAACGATGACGATAGTCAACATAATCGCTCATCACTATTGTGAACTGCTGTTAATACCCCTTCATTACCAATTTATTTCTAGAAGTAATAGAGCTGAAATGTCGGTCTCTGCTGTAGAACTATTTACAACTAGTGTTGAGCGATTACGTTGGCCATCGACATCGGTCGATGGTCGATAGTCGACCATCATCGACAAGATAGTTGATGGTCGATGGTAGATTATGATCGATGACCATTAAAGTCTATGCGAGAGCAACAACACCTTCATTCTTACACCCAAACAGGGCTGGAGAAGCTGGAATTAACAACCACAACAGTCAAATGGATACGTGCTACATCTTAGGCAACACACTTAGGTTATAAAAGCCACAGAAAGAAACTCACAAAACCCCATTCACTATCCTGTCTTGCACCAAGATGACCCTTAAACCTGCATGACCCACAAATTAAAAAGTGCCAGAAGGCAGTATGATTTGAACCATCATTTTACTTGAAACTGAAATTGAATATCCCTGTCCTGGAACGCAGATGAGCCCCAAACCTGCATGACCCCCAGTTTAAAAAGTGCCGAAAAAAGGAGTCTTTCAACCCCATTTTAGTTGAAACTGGCATTGAAATATACCTGTCCTGTACCACAGTATGAAAAATTAAAACCCGTCTGTCCCACAGATTAAAAAGTGCCGGAAAAAGGAGTCTTTCAACCACCATTTTAGTTTCACTGACATTTGACCATACCTGTCCTGGGCCACAGCTGAGCCCCAAACCTGCTGACCCCGATTAAAAAGTGCCGGAAAAAGGAGTCTTTCAACACCCCATTTTACTTTCAACTGGACATGACATTCCTTGTGGGCCACAGCATGAGCCCCAAACCTGCATAAACCCCCGAATTAAAAAGTGCCGGAAAAAGGAGTCTTTCAACCACCATTTTAGTTTCACTGGACATTGACATACCTGTCTGGGCCCCAGCATGAGCCCCAAAACCTGCATGACCCAGATTAAAAAAAGGGCCGGAAAAAAAAGGGGTCTTTCAAACAACATTTTGTTTCAAAGACATTGACATACCGCTTGGACCTCAGTAGACCATTAAACCTTCTGACCCCCAAATTAAAAAGTGCCGGGAAAAGGAGTCTTTGAACCACCTTTTTGTTTTACTGACATGACTATACCTGTCCTGGTAGAGATGGGGAATTCCAAAAAATTCAATTCGGTCCCTTCGCCGAATTTTCCGACAAAATTGTTTGTTCCCAATTACTTTTGGCCGAATCGCGTTTAAAAGCGCTATTTCCAGGCTGGCACAGAGCCCAGGGGCTGTGAACGTTTTTGCCATGTTTAAAAATGCAGAGGGGTTGGTTTGGTCTTCATCAATTTGTTTTTAGTATGACACGCAATGGACTGCCGCCGCTTTAGAACCTTCACTATAAAATTCCCCGGGGGGACTTAAGAGGGGAAAACTGACCAAAAAACTCAAGCGGGAATGTAGCCCCGAAAAAACTGCCAGCGATAGCTGGAAAAAAAAACAAGCTGAGAGCCGGTGGCAACATAAGGACAGAGGTGGGGTGAGGCGGAGCCAAGCGCTGAGGTCAGGCAGTGGCACAATGACATTTGGGGGTGCAAAAAAACAGGAAGCCCAGGTGGCACAATGAAATGAGAGCGGAGGTTTCCCGGCGGGCATATGAGGTCAGGCGTGGCACAATGACTTTCTGGAGGTAGCAAAAAAAAGTATTAGGCCAAAGTGGGGACAATGAAAAGTGTGGGGTCACGAAAAACAGCAGCATGAATACAGGGCACAAGACTTCTGGGGCGGCAAAAACAGTATTAGGCCACAGAGTGGCAATGTACTTTTGGAGGCAGACAGCAGCAGATGAGATCAGGCAGTGGCAAATGACATTCTGGAGGGGCCCAAAAAAAGTATTAAAGGGCCCCAGGTGGCACAATCACACAGTGTGGGGGTCACGAAGCAGCAGTATGAGATCAGGGAGTGGCCAATACATTTTGGAGGCGGCTAAACAGAAATTTGGCCACAAGTGGGACAATCAACAGTGGGAGGGCACAGGGCAGCGTATGGAAAAGGCAGTGGCACAATGACATTCTGGAGGCGGCAAAACAGTATTAGGCCGCAGGGGGGACAATCACAAAGTGTGGAGGTCACGGCGGGGAGCAGATGAGGTCAGGCAGTGGCACAAGACTTCTGGAGGTGGGGAAAAAGTATTAGGCCCCAGAGTGGCCAAAAATGATACAGTGGGAGGTAGGAACAAACGCATGGATAGGCAGGGCCAAAGACATTTGGGCGGGGAAAACAGTATTGGCCACAGATGGACAATCACACAGTGTGGAGGTCACGCGGGGCAGTTGAGATTTAGGGAGTGGCCCCCAATGACATTTTGGGGGCGGCTAAACAGTATTAGGCCCCAGAGTGGGCACAATGAACAGTTGGATTTACAACAGCGCAGCAGAGATAGGCAGTGGCACAATGACATTCTGGGAGGGGGCAAAAAAAGTATTTG
>JAODAL010036885.1:0-41092 GCA_025379985.1 Phyllomedusa bahiana
TGGAGGTCCCCTTACTGATTGGCAGGTGGGATTAAGCAGTTTTGAACAAAAATATGAACTAAGAATCTCAATAAAGTTTCATGTATCTTTAGTAGCAGAAATGCTTTTCCAAAATTGCCTTGTGATAGTTTTTTTAATTAATAATGCACTGCTGATATTGGAGTGTATAATGTATAATGCTGCTACACCAGTGTGCATCTATATTAATTTTTTTCAAAAAAGTTTTTGGGATGTGCAGAGCCAAATATGGGGGAGTGGCTCCTCCTTATTTCGCACTCCACTTACCTTCACAGGTTTTTAAATCAATGCAGAGTACCTTGTAGCTGGAGCCTTTTTTCCCTGAAGTGTGGAGGTCTGAACAGGCCCCCAAGAGAGTTAACTTTAGTGTAGGTTCCCACCTGTATTGAGGTCCCCTTGCTGATTGGGAGGTGGGATGGAGCAGTTTTGATAAAAAATGGGAACTAAGAACCTCAAAACATTTTCATATATCCTAAGTAGCAGAAATGCTTTTTCAAAATTCCTATATACCTTTTCATAGTTTTGTAGTTAATAGTGTGCTGCTGATATTGGAATGTGTATATATCTCTACACAGAAGAGGTAGTTGTATATCTATATATACAGTACACATTTTCTATTTTTTAAATTTGCACCACAGCATCATTTTCTGCAACCAATAACAGTTTTATTCTTCTACCTATGGACCAGAGTGAGTGGGCATTTTTTGCGGGCTGAAGTGTTTTGCATTATTGTGGGATACATGCAACTTTTTTTTATCAATTTTTATTTCAATTTTTAGGGAGATGAAATGACTGTAAAAACACCATTTTTGGAGTTTGACTTTTTTTTCTTCTACAGTGTTTAGCGTACGGAATAAATTATGTCATATTTTCATAGATCAGACTTTCACAGATGTGGCAATACCAATTATGTGTCACTTTTTATTATTTTATATTTTTAAGTCATTTGAACTTTTTTATTTTTTGATATACTTTTAAACATTTTTTTTCACAGTAAGATTTAGTTTCCCTAGGGTACCACTAGGAATTGCAATCGTTATAACACCCTTCTACATTGTATAAACAATGCAGAAGAGTCTTCAAAGATGGCAGTTTTATCACTTACCACCGCGGCATCGAAAGGGTTAAGCAGCAGGGAACGACGCCGACCCCATTCTCTGCTGTTACTGGCCAGTATCAGATGCAATTAGCTGCTAGCCCCAGCCTTATATGTAGTGGGATTGCTGAGTAATTCCACTACATAGAACATTACTGGCACCAGGATGTATGGGTACATCCTGTGGCGGTAAGGGTTAAATTATGTCCAAAAGCACAAATTTTGTTGAAAGAAACAATAAATATAAATTTATGTAAATATATATTTAAATATTATATATATATATATATATTATATATATATATATATATATATATATATATATATATATATATATATATATATATATATATATATATACCTGTGAGTGGTTGTGCTTTGCCAGGGGCCCAAGTCACAGCTCTGCCCAGTGGCCCATAATAATGTTAAGACGGCCCTGACAGCCTTAAATTGTCTTCTACTAGTCCATGACAACATCACGGAGCTGCTGGATGTTAAAGACCTTCAGCTGCTCCACATTCCATCTGATGATACCCCACAGATGCTCAATAGGGTTTAGGTCTGGAGACATGCTTAGCTAGTTCAGCACCTTTACCCTAATTTTCTTTAGCAAGGCAGTGGTTATCCTGGAGATTTGTTTGGTGTCATTATCATGTTGGAATATTGCCCTGCAGCACAGTTTCTGAAGGACGGGTATCATGTTGTGCTTCAGTATGTCACAGTACACGTTGACATTCATAGTTCCCTCAATGAACTGCAGCTCCCTACAGCCATCAGCACTCAAGCAAACCATTACACTCCCACCACCATGCTTGAATGTAGGCAAGACACAATTGTCTTTGTAATCCACGGCCGCCACACATATTTGACATCATCTGAAGCAAATAAGTTTATCTTGGCCTCTTCAGACCACAGGATATGTTTCCAGTAATCTATTTCCTTAGTCTGCTTGTCTTCAGCAAACTCTTTGCAGGCTTTCTTGTGCATTATCTTCAGAAAAGGCTTTCTTCTGGGACAACAGCCGTGCAGACCAATTTGATACAGTGTCTGAGCACTGACAGGCTGGCTTCCCACCCCTTCAACATGGTCTTGGCCACCATGCTTCAGCTCAGATTCAGTGTGTTGGCAATCTTTTTATAGCCCATGCCATCTTTATGTAGAGCAACAATTTTTTTTTTTTAAATCCTCAGACTATTTCCTTTAAGGCTATGTCTACACGACAGTGATTTACTGTCGGATTTTTAAGTGGTTTCAGTATTTAGAATCCACAAAAATCTGACTGTAAATCATCCCTATAGATCTATCTTTGGTGCATAGTTTTGGTGTACGCTTGTTCAAACATCTATAGAACAGGGCTATGACAGTTTTTTAGCGCAAGATATTCACATTCATACATGTTGCCCTTAATTTATAAAAACATTTAAAGAATTATACAGAAGTATAAAGATTTACCCAGAATTATAGTTAAACTATAGGAGGAAAACATGCAATATCTGAAACTTTTATTAAAATGAATAAATATAAGCCAAGCTAAACCTATAACCTGTACTCATGTTTCTTATTACACTTCTGGAATAATGCATTCAATCCTGATGATTTCAAAAGGGCATCACTGTCAGTGAAGCAAGGAAATATCTGTCATTCTGTGTACAAGTCTTCAATCAATGTATTCTGCCTTATCCCCTGGTATAAAGCACAACTGTTCAGTAGTCCAAAGCTAGACAACTTGGATTAATATAAGACCATTTAAATCCATGATGTTTGTAAACATGCCCAAAATTAACAAAAGACAACATGTTTATTTATCCTGTTAACTAAAGAAAACAAAATTCCAAATCCCATATCTTCATTTAGTAATGTTTATAAACATCCTGCAGACAGGACAATCTTCTTTGTATTTCTCCCACTGCTGTCTCTGATTATCTTCACTTCTTCTCTAGGTATCCTCCCTGTTCAGAAATTTCTTTATGAAGATTAGACTACATGTTCCCATCTGCATGAGAAGTTCCTTTCAGAGGCTTTAACTCAGATTCCATCATATCTGACAGGAAAATTAGCTATGCATGCTTTGTTTTTTTTCCAACTATGTTCACACATCAAATTTTTCCAAATGGAGAAATCCAACATACAATTCGAGGCAGAAATCTGAGGTGATACCTTAAAATTTCGACTGCTTCCGGATACAGCTCATCACTACAGAATTTACAACACAAACATCTTAGACTCCTCAGTTTCCTAGCACCTCCCTACTTGTGCCCAACCTCTGTACTCCACATCCACAGTGCCACAAATGGTAATAATACCCCAAATGGCTATAGGGATCCGGTTTCTGCACCCAGATTTAGTCTTCTTTTGTGTCCCCATATAGTAGATGCATTCACCGCCAAATTTGGTAGACAGATAGGCAGACCCCAATTAGGTAAGTAAGCCCCCTAATTAAGTCAGTAGGGATATAGGTCCCCCATTAAGTAGGAAGGTATATAGGGCCCCTCAGTAGGTAGTTAGGTGTATAGGGTCCCTCAGTATTTTGGTAGGTATATAAGACCTATCAGTAGTTAGGTATGCATATTCCACTTTCAGTAGGAATATAGCCCCCACAGTAGGTAGGTATATAGCCCAACCAGTAGATAGGTAGGTATTTAGGCCCACCAGTAGGTTGATAGGTACATAAGCCCCCCAGTAATTCGGTAGGCATATAGGAAACTTGTTTTTTAGGTATATAGCCCCCCTCTGAACAGCTATTTTTTCCTGCTTGTTTCCAGTGTCATAAATCCTGTGCCTGTGCTGAGACACTACTCTCATAAACCACAAGCTAATGGCAGAGTGCCTTAGGCTTGTAACGCAGGTCGCATAATGATGTCATTACATCATACTCCCTGATTCACTTACTCCACAGGAAGCAGATGGTTCAATGAACCTCCATAGTATTCAACTGTATGGACATCTCAAGGAGGCCCATAATGTTGAAAACCTGCATGCACCTTGCTAAACACGGAGTATCATATTTCAGCATCCTTATATGCAAAGGACAGACATTTCCAACATATGTTGTATCTTATAGAAAATAATGTGGAGTTAAAATGTTGTTGTAATACATTTAATACTTTAAAAGTTATTCACACTTTGGGTTACAAAGTAAGCAAGACACCTGTCTCTGACTCAAGTCTATCTATCTATGTATATATTATATTTGTAATTCTCTGGTTGCACTCTTGGACCTACATCAATTGCAACAAATTATTGGTAGTTATGTGCAACTTCCCCAAAGTTCAGTGCTGGATAACCTATTATTATTATTATTATTATTATTATTATTATATATTTTAGAGCGCCAGTGATTCCAGGGCGCTGTACATTCAGGGGGTTACATACATAACATAAGTCAAACAATTATAACAGTGACAATCTGTGACTAACAACAGGTACAGAGGGAGAGAGAACCCTGCCCGTGAAGGCTTAGGCCTCGTTCACACGGCTTATTTGGGCACGGATTGGCGCCGTACTCCGCGCCGGATTTGCGCTTCAGTACGGCGCCAATCCGTCCCTGTCATTACGGTAATCCACTGCTCTCAAAGAGAACAGTGGAATCCGTCGCTCCTCCCCGCTTGGCAAATCCGCCGCGGGGGGAGAAAGTGACATGCACATTATTTACGGCGCGGACGCGCCATAAACAATGCATTGTCTATGGTGTCGGGAGCGGCGCCCCGTCCCGCCCCTTATTCACGGCGGATTTGTGAGCTCAATACGGCTCACAAATCCATCGAGAATAAGCCGTGTGAACACGGCCTTACAATCTACCAGAAAGGGGGAGAGAGACAGAAGGTGAGGGGCCGACATGTTTGTGGGGGGTGTAGGGTTAGTAGGGTTATTATAGGTTATAAGCAATCTTGAAGAGATGGGTTTTCAGGTTGCTTTTGAAGGTGGTGAAAGTGGGGGAGAGTCTGATGTGTTGGGGGAGTGAGTTCCAGAGTATGGGGAAGGCACAGCAGAAGTCTTGGAGGTGGTTGTGTGAGGAGCTGATAAGAGGAGCGCAGAGAAGCAGGTCCTGTGAGGAGCGGAGGTTGCGTGAGGGGAGATATCTGGAGATTAAAGCGGATATATAAGGAGGAGAGAGGTTATGGAGAGCCTTGTAGGTCATGGTTAGTAACTTGAAATTAATACGCTGGGCAATGGGTAGCCAGTGCAAGGATTGGCAGAGGGGAGAGTGCCTATGAAGGCACAAAAGAAACATAAGCCTAAAGCTCGGTATCCATTTCAGCAGTTCCAAATTATTACAGTAGTTAAAATGTTAACTATATGAATATGTTTTCTTAAGTGTGGATATTTTCTTTGGGTGGGTAAAGGAGTGGATAGTCAGGAAGGTGACAACAGAAAATTACTTATACACTGCTTTTCATCCCAGTGCATGTGCTAAGGTTGATTACTATAAATTTACTTTAAAAAAAGTGCAAAATTGTAAACAATTTGGGATAAAATAAGGATGGCACTAATCTCGATAAGGCATACAACTAGAGATAAGCGAATTTCTCAAAAATTCGATTCGCCAGATTCGTCGAATCTTCCCCCCAAATTTTTTTTCCGATCCGAATTTATTCGCTGCGAAGTGTGTTTAAAAACAGCTTTTTCCTGGCTGCAGAGAGCCTGTATGGTGTTGTAGAACATTGTGTCATGCTGAAATATGCATAGGGAGCATGGTTTGGTATTGAAACAATGCTGTGTTTTAGTATGACACGCAGATGACAGGTACCGCTCAGGCTATTCATCCATTTTGGACACCCAGAAGTTGAATGGGTCCAGACTAAGTCCAAAAATATTGGGGTTGACCCGCAAGTAGTCATTGACCATGCTCTTAAGGCGGTCTCTGTGTGTCTGAATGCTGTCTTGCCTTGCAGTCATTGGTGAGGTGGTAAAAAACAAGTGAAAAATGTCACGCAGTATGTTTCTGGCACACTGCCTGCTGTGGCTATTTGCCATTCTAAAGTTGCCGCATTGCTGATTAGAATGTGAAGAAAGCGCAAAAGATGTCTCGAGTTGGTCAAAGAGCACGGTCTCAAAGTCCTGCATTCTACTGACAATGTGTGTGGGTGGAAGGAAATTATTCACTTTTGTCTTGTAACGTGGATCAAGGAGGTTGACCACCCAGTAATAGCTGTTCTTTTTTTTTATGAGGGATATCCAACACCACAGGATTCTTTTTCATTAGGTTTGAAAAATTATACGCAAGACAATATGGGTACAGAGAACAGTTAAAATGTTAAGACAAATAAAAAATATCATCCATGTCGGCCAATATAGAAACACTGGGCTTTGCCATCCCCATGCCATATCAGGGAATCTGCTAGTAAGATAGCAGAAGGCATTAGGTCAGAAAGAAAGAAAAAAATAAAAATTAATTTTACAAATTTAACCGTCTTGTCAGAAAAAAAGAAATGGGCTTGCGCCCCTCTCCCCTCTCTCTGGTACCACCTCATCGCAATTTATACACAATTGACAACTGCATAAAATGGGCATTGCAATCCAAAATACTTAATACAATTTCAAAAGCTCAAAAACAAAGACGTGATGGTATTCCCTCCTATTTTAAAAATGTGTTATCTAGAATTAAAGTACTAAAAATCTTGAATTTACAAAATAGCTGATAAAAATATTCCTCTGAATATTACAAGGGATATACAGAAACCACTGATAAAAGACTTGAACAGATGTAGGTTATTCAGATTTGGATTCCTTGGGCGACATGTATGAATGGGGCCGCGCCAGAATTCTGGTGTCAAAAAGCTGTAGTAGACCAGTTCTATAGATGTATGAACAGGTGTACTCCAAACTTTGGCACGATAAGTGCTTTGGTACCGCACCAAAGACATTTCTTAGCGCGCTAAAGTTTTGGGACTTTCTGGGGGCATGTTGCACCATATTCATAGAGGTAGACACATTTATGATTCTTTGATGCCAAAACTTTGTTGCTGAACAGTTTGAACAGCCCGACCAAGTTAAAGGTGGTCTGCCTGAGCCAGACATGTTGTATTGGCACTAGACTGCACCTGTAAGTAATTGCAGAAGAACAGAGTCATACATTCTGGCGCAGTCTATACTACCTTAAAGCAATTTAAAACTGGTCTATCAGTGTCAGAATTCATACATGTCACCCCTTGTCTCCTCCATCGGATGCTTTTTGTCTCTCCGTATTTGAGTGGCAGATCTTCCTTTCTTCTTATTTAGCTTCTTGAGTCTGTTTACCCTTTGCTCCTTTCTTTCCCTGTGCTGAAACATTTTTGTCCTCAGACTGTTCCTTTACTGCTGCCTTTTTCTTTTTTGGATTTGTTTTCGACTTTTGGTGGAGCTGGTTTAGCTGACACCATGCCAACCTTCTCTTGGGCTCATCCTTGGCATCACCAGCATCAGCGGTATTGACCTTTCTCTTAGGCATGGTGATTGTTTTGTGCTTGCAGCACTACTGGAAATATTTTTTTTAAAAAACCCTGTATGGTCTCCGGTGAAGCTGGGTGTCAGCGCTAAAATCCCTTCCCTTCTCCGGCAGATGGAATCCTCATCCTCACAAAGAACTAGCTCACTGCTCCGTGTCTGCAAGCGGTTAATATGCCACAGCCAAGGGAACTAGTTCATACTTGAAAGGATCCCTCCGCCTCTTTATCTCATTTTTATTGCCTTGATGCACATATCATCTTGCAGGCAATGTAACATCCAAGCACTCGTGTGTGAGATGCTGCCATGATCTCCCAAGCTTCGGGGTCGACCCCTACCTCTTCATCCTCCTCCACTTCCTCATCCTGACCGCCACCACTGCTAGCGTCATGCGCTCTACTCTGTGAACTGACCTGCCGTCCAGCACCCACCCTTGTCAGGATCAGCTTACCAAGAGACAAACCGGAGATGTGTATCCTCTGGACCACCGCAAGTGATGGTGTAAGCCACGGAGCGGAGTCTAAGTAGGTCCGATTTTCACCAGGGCCTGCCGCAAAGCGGGATGGACTTGCTGCGGCAGATTGCTACCAGGTTGCTACCCCTGATGTGGTACAAAATCGTGGTTGAGATACGGAGGCAAGGTACGGTACACAGTAGACAACAAGATACAAGGGGAACGCTTCCTCTCAAAGCATAGGGTACTATCGATTTGGCAGGGAGCAAGAGAAAGGGCAGGAGTTAAATAGGATCAGCGTCCGGTGAAAGCCAATCACCGGCGCGCTGTCCCTTTAAATTTGGATGCAGTACCGCGCGCCCTTGGGGGCGAGCGCGCACTCGGCCGGGTACAGGAGCGCAGGGAGGTGAGTAGACGGCAGAGCTGCGAGTGTGCCCGCAGCCGGAGGGCTGGGTTGCGGCGCCCCTCGCAGCAGGGGACGCCGCTGGTGTGTGGGTATGCTTGCGACCTGAGACGGGGGTCACGGGGACACCCGTTACAATACAATTGCGAAACAGTTGGGCCTTCTACATCCTCCGGCAAGTAAGGCTCTGTGTCAGACTCCTTCTCCTCAATCACTGGTGGGACCTGCTGCCGCAGGGTGCCTAACGCATGTTCCAGTAAAAATATAACCACGACGGTCATGCTGACAAGGGCATCGTCCCAACTGACCATTTTGGGGGCCTCTTCAAAATTGCCAAGGATGGTGCAGAGATCCTTCACCTGTCTCCACTCTTATGGGTCAAGACCCCAAAGGGCCCCTACCACGTGTCAGGCCATGTAACATTTCTTAGCTAAGGCTTTACGCTGCCCCACAATCACGGACATGTGGGGGTGGAATTCCAGGGTTGGATCAATTGCAGGGGAGGGGGCCCAGATGACGCTGCAACGCTGCCAGTCATCCCAAACGGGGACGAATGCCTAATGTGAGTTAAGACCTCAAGCCTTCCTCAACAGACAGTCAAAACCCGGGTAGCACTTGAGATATTTATGCATAACCAGGTTCATGACGTGTGCCAGGCAAGGGCTGTGTGTAAGTCTAACAATCTTATAGGCAGCAAAGAGATTGCTCCCGCTGTCGCACACCACGTTGCCTGGCACCAGGTTCTTAACCCCAGACATGGTGTTTCTCGAAGCAAGCTTTCACACTAGTGCCCTGGTATTTGACAATTAATTTGAGAAGGGGCCTTTTTCTTGGACATGATCCACCCCTTGAGTTGGTCTGGGACTCGCCCCACCCCGCAGTGTTGAAGATGTCAGCCGAACCCATCCCCGATTTTGTCACCCCCAAAACTCACCCAGTACATTGTGGATGTAAGCCCTTGACGGCTCTTAGTCCATGGTCTGCATGAGAGGGATTTTGGGGGAACAGATGCAGTTAAAAAACGGGAAATTTTTTAGCAAGGGGCGGGCCCGGGGGCGGGGCAGCTTTTCTGGCAAAGAAATGCCTGCTCACTTTGATTTGGGGCTGTCAGGGCCAGACATGGGGAACTCATCTTGTCCACCGGGGGGAAAGGAAACTTTTTCCATGGCCAATACCCAGGCAATCCCGACATTCATGCTTTTGTTTTGGGGTGGTTGGGTAAAAGCATTTTTTTATGCTCCCCACCCCTGGTACACAAAGGCTGGAGCTGTAGGCATCAATTACTCAAAACCAGAACCTCCATGTTCCTCTTGGGCTGTTTTTTGCGCCACCAAGGGTACTGCCGCCAATGTATTTGAACCCGGGAACTCGTGTTCCCCATTGCCTGTTCTTGCTCCCTTAAAGGGTACGCCGTCTAATGTGGGGAAAACGGAACCTGCTGTTTTTCCCTTCCATGTTTTTCCCCTGCCCCAAAGATACACCCCCCTAAACTTGTTGAAAAGAACCCCGTGTTCCCCGTTGGCAGTTCTCGCTGCCACCAAAAGGGACTGCCCTCTAATTAGTCCAGCCTGAGAGCGTAAATTGAAATTCTTGGGGCCCCGGTGAAGAAAGTGATAGGGGGGGTCCTCCCGTTTACCCATGTGTATTTCCAATACCCATGTCTATTTGTTGAAAGGGGCCCCATAGCACTGCTACTCTGCACCTCCTTAGCTATCGTCTCATCTTTTTTTTAGCCATTGAAAGGAATTAATTATTTTAGCCTTGAATTTTTCTGTGACTCTTAAGCCCAAATTTTTTCACTAAGTTTTCCACGTATCCATTTTTTCTTTATGGATGCAATTGCGCTTCCCTCACCAGTATACGTATAAAAATTAACCAGAACATCTTCTCCCATTGACTTTAATGAGGCTTGAAATTTGAATTAGAGTTCGAACTTCGAGGCGAACTTCTGAAAATTTTAATTTTTTATGGTTCGCTCATCACTAGTCAGCTTTAATCAAGAGATGAATGAACATCAAATGCTTATTTCCACTGCAGGACAGTCACAGAAGAAATAAAACACTTTCTCCCATCTACAGTCTTTATGTCGATGGGCTGTGAAAACAATGCCCAAATAATAGATGCTCTTTATAACTACCCCCTATTTTGTTCAATAGGTGGAGTAATATAAATTTATGTCCCAAAATAGAAAAAGAGTTTCTTTGTAAGTTAAAATCCATAAATTAAATGAAATAGAATGTCATTTAACTAATAGGTTGTATTTCCCAGCAACTGCTTTCATTTATATTTTATAATTAATTTGACTAAGATTTTTTTGTTTTAATGAAACCTCTTGACGAGATCCTGAATGTTAATTTTATATGTACAATTTACAATTTATTTAAAAAAGAAATACCATACTTTCCGATGGTTTGACTTATAGCAATGGCATTTCTGATTAGTTTAGTCTAATTGAAAAGAATAAAACTGCATTTCAGGTAATAAGATTTATAGGTAACATTTTATTTTATTAGATTACTATTTTGACTAATCTGTAGAGTAAAATGTGGTTTCAATTGTATAAAAATGGCAATCTAATTCCATGATACATATTGGCCTTATTGCATATATCATTTGTCATTAAGATTATACGACTCTTGCATTTGGAACTGGCAAATGACAAAATATCTAATATCGAGAATGCCTTTAGGCATTGAGTTTACAAGGTCCATGTTCATGTGTTTTATGTGAAGTAAAAATAATGTTTATATAGATCTGTGCCTATACACAAAAAAAGCAGTAGTAAATATATAGTACAGAAGGGATTTATTATAAATATTTATACAATTTCACAGTATACCTTTTTTGTAGTGTATAAATTCCCCCTTTAGAAAACTTTTTTTTATTCAGATATCACTTTGGTAAGTGAAGGAACAACAAATAAACACAGGAGAAAAGAGTAGAAAAATAACAATCATAATATAAATTATTGTAGAGACAATCAGTATTTTATAATTCAAGCTCAGGTAATGTACAGTGGTCCCACAACATACAATATTAATTGGTCCTGGGATGACCACTGTATGTTTAAACCATAACTCTATGGAAAACTGGTAAGATCAGATGATCTTCATTTTCAGGCAATGTGGATTCTGGTTGCTATCAAAAAGAATTGAATTATTTAATGGTAGAATTAGGAGAAGGACATGTAGTGACCATGTAATGGGTAGCCTATGAGTCTGACAACTGCCATCTGCCACTATTTAGCATTTCTACCAAACATGGAATTAGTACCTTCTGCCTGACAACCTCTGGAACAACTATTGGGGATGTAAAGGGGAAAATTTTCGATTTAGGTATGAGCCATTTAAATCCTGTGTAGAACCCTATAGAACCCTGTAGACAGCGCATTGAAGCTGAACGTGGTGTCTTAATGATTAGAATGAATGACCATGGTTTGTTGCAACCACCGATCTTCTACCTGGGGATCTGCTAGAAAGGTTTACTTACTGATCCACAAGCCTGAGCCTATTTCTTCTGTGATCTGCTGGTAAGTCCTTAGGAAGAATCTGCTGTTCGATTACTTACCTGTGCCAGGAAGGCCATTTTTTGTGGTGGAGGACCAGCAACAATCCGCCCAGGGTGGAAAGACTTAGCAAGAGTGTCCAGAAGGGGAGAGGCAGGATCAAGACATGTATGTCGCTTTGGAAATTTAGTCCAGTGGCTAGAAGTTGGCATCAGCCAATGAAGACAATTAGTAAAGCTCTAGGCTGCAAGTCTGGGCAGTGCAACATGTTGGGGACATAGAGGTACTGTGACTTGGAAGTTTTGCCCCCCCCTCTCTGCATATGCTTGTTTCATATGGAAAGGAGAAACACTCCTGCAAGTTCTCTCTGCATAGTGAATTTACTGTCTGGCTAGGAGGCATAGAGTGTAGCTCTAAAGGGGTGATCATTAGCGGGATAAACCATGTCAGTGTGAGGAGATTTTTCGCTTTTTTGGTCTCAGTGACACCCATGGGATGATAAAGGGAGTGTACTTTTGTTTATCTAAGAAAAAGTCACTATCGACCCAGGTATCTGAGAGATAAAAAGGCCCAAGATTTTAGCTATTTCTAAACCCAGTGATTGTACCAGCTGTAATATAAGGCTGATTCCTACTGCAGCTGGTATGGGCACATCTCCAGTACCTCCACCACTAAACCTGCACATATACAAAAGACTAAATGCATTCTAAACGCAAAATAGCATTAATGCTTTTTTTAGATGCAGAACAAAACTTGGTTTAGTGTTGATCCTGTTGAATTTCATGCAGAGGAAAGAGTATGGTTTACTAGGATTTCGCCCCTACCTTGGTATTATATCATACAAATGTTGTTGATAATGCTACCTCTGTAGAAATGTTTACATACATAAGGGGCGACATGTATGAAGATCGGCGCATCGGAGCGCCCGTTTTCGCCCGATCTTAAGTGAAAGCTGCGCCTCATTTATGTCGGGGCCCGAGGTACGCTCATACACGTGGTGTAAAGTTCCCTGCGCCTCGCCAGTGTGTGAGGCGCAGGGCGGAACTTAGGCACAGAGGGACTGCGCCTCACCTGTATCTCCATGGATCATAAGATTCACCGCCCGAGGAGGTGTGCTCATACATGCGGTGAAAAGTTCCCTGCGCCTCGCTAGTGTGTGAGGCGCAGTGAGGGACTTAGGCGCAGAAGGACTGCGCCTAACATGTATTACGATTCGAGACAGGCTGGAAATCAGCGAAAAATCATTAAACATGTTAGTGAATAGCAAAAACAATTGTCTTTCAAATGAATGAATGAATGAATAAAGTGAAAAATCAAAGTTGTATAAAAACGTTTAAATGTATTGAAAAATTTTATAATTTAAAATAAAAGGCTAAATATATAAGATTGCTAAAGAAATAAATCTCAGCATACAGCTCCATGGGGCATGGAGTATGAATCAAAAAATCGTTTTTATTAGGTGTAAAACATTATCTGAAAAAGAGCACAA
Source organism: Phyllomedusa bahiana (assembly GCA_025379985.1). NCBI lineage: Eukaryota > Metazoa > Chordata > Amphibia > Anura > Hylidae > Phyllomedusa > Phyllomedusa bahiana. The sequence continues at coordinate 13,389 of JAODAL010036885.1, forward strand.
AACTTCTATAAACATACATAAATAAAATCACTAACAACGCGTGTGTCACCGGGACTGGCGCAAATTCAGAAATTGGGATATTGGAAATTGCCGGGAAATACAGTAATTCAAATTCTGTAAGCATTTCTCATTGGTCGGCAGAAACCAGCCAATCAGAATTGGAGCAACAGTTAACCATTATAACCTATGGAGTAGTGTTGACCAATCAAATGAAAAGGCGGGACAGTTCAAAATACAGTGAAATATGCAGAAAAGAGCTGATTGGTTGAAGCTGATTGGCTTGGCTATCCCGGCCAATCAGAGCGCAAGCTACTTTGTCCCATCATAGTCTATGGAGAGATGGGGGCACTGAAATCTCAGCTCCATGAGGCATGAAGTATTAGTAAATAAATAGTTTTTATTAGGTGTAAAACATTCTATAGAAAAGAGCTCAATATAATGCAATCGATAATGAAACTGTACATGGCAGAAATAAAATGATAAGACTCAAGAAGTTGTACCGATCTGTATATAAAATGAACAATAATATGGGTGTAATGAAAATAAACAAATAAATATGAATTCAATTAATTCATTTTTATTTCTTTATTTTCGTTACACCCATATTATTGATCATTGGCTAACGAAAATAAAGAAAGAAAAATGAATTCATTGAATTCATATTTTTTTGTTTATTTTCGTTACCCGCATATTATTGTTCATTTTATATAGAGAACGGTAAAACTTCATGAGTCTTATCATTTTATTTCTGCCATGTACAGTTTGATTATAGATTGGATTAGAAACCCCATAAGAGCGTTGCTCATTCTCCCCAAATAATCGCGCCTCTTTTAACTGAGCCAATAACAAACAGAGCTCGCTCTGCATTTCTTTTACTCATAGAACTCTATGAGATAAGTAGCTCCCCTGCTGATTGACTAAGCAGGACGAGCCCCTCTTCCCTCCACCAATCACAGTACTAGAATATTTCCCATAGACAGTAATAACTTTTAGGGCGCCCTTCTATCGCGCCCTTCTTGTTCCACCCAAAATTGACGAAACTACATATGATTGGTTAGATTCATTTTGCCGCCTGGTCTCAAACCAAATCAGTTCATCCTACCCCCTTTCTATGAGAAATTTCTTATACATATACTTTACATTCCCCGATCTGTCCATAGACTACAATGGGGCAAAGTAGCTCGCGCTCTGATTGGCCGGGATAGCCAATCCCCCACTAGTTCAACCAATTAGCTCTTTTTTGCATTTTTTACTGTATTTTGAACTGCCCCACCTTTTCATTTTACTTGGTCAATACTACTCCATAGGTTATAATGGTTCACTGTCATTCCTATTCTGATTGGCTGGTTTCTGCCAACCAATGAGAAGCGCTTACAGATTTTGAATTACTGTATTTCGGGGCAATTTCCAATATCCCAATTCCTGATGTTGCGCCGGTCCCGGCGACAAACGCGTTGTTAGTGATTCTATTTATGTATGTTTTTAGAAGGTTTGAGCTTTTTTTAAAGAAATTTTTTACACGTAATAAAAAGATTTTTTGATTCATACCCCAAATGTCTCACGAGCTGAGAGCTGAGATGTATTTTCTTTCGATCTTATAAAATTTTTTCTTTAATTTTAAATGATCAACTTTTTAATCCATTTAATCGTTTTTATACGCTTTTATATTTATCTTTATTAATGAAATAATTTTTAAAAGCCAACTCATTTTTAGTATTGTACTGTTGTAACAGTCGACCTAGGCACATTTTTGCCCCATTCCATTACGTTCTAGCTTCACTTCGCCTCCTCCGGCTCAGGTAGACCACATTCAAGAGGTCTGCCTGTCGGAGCGGTGATGCGCCTCACTTTGCCGACCGGCATTCCTACATGCTATTCGAATGTGGTGGGTCCCGCCCCAGAACGCCCACACCGCGCCCATTGCACGCCCCTTCATGTTCCATGCAGCCGAAAGTGGCGAAGGTTGCACCTAACATCGCATCCCTGCTTCTGACAGGGGATTCGGACCGATGAGGCGCAGTTTTCGCCAGAAAACAGGTGCAACTCCCGATCATACATGTCACCCAAGATGTCTATGTTTTTACAATGTATACATGATGTAAGCTTTATTCATTAAACCGCCAGACACCTCTTATTTCTTATAATGTAAGCAAGTAGGCTTGTAGAAACAGTGACTAGGCTGCAGTTCTACTATCTGTAACATGGCAAACAGTTAGTTAGGAAGGAGAGGAGTGCACCACGAACAGAGGACAAGGACTAGGCCAAACAAAGGTGTTGTACATAAGAATATTAGAGAACAGACAAATTTAGTATTCAAATATGTTTTATTGAAATTTGGGGTTACATTTACATTTTCAAACACATTTCTGTTTGTATGGGCCGTCAAAGATAAAGGAAGTAGATGCTGCATGCTTTCAATTACAAGAAAGTCAATTTCAACTTGAACTGAAAGTTTATACCTGTATTTTATGTATCATAACTTTATGCCAAATAAAATATTAAACCAAACAGCTTTATATCAATGTTCTTACAGTTTTGTTTGCTGTAGTCAAAAAAGCTTTGACGAAAGTTTAAATTTTCCAACTTTTTTTAAAGAAAACATTGAAATCATCTTTTAATCCCTGTAGCATAAGTGAGTAAAGGACATGAAAAGACTTCAAGGACGCTCAGAATAAGACGTGTATTTAAAAAATCTATGTTATATATAATAAAAAGATATTCAATGACACTCAGAGATTTTACAGCTATTATTATGACAATATGTTACAACATTTATTAGCAATAATAGAAAGTCAATTCTTCTTAATTTCTTGTTTAGGGGTAATTTGCATAGTTTGTGCCAGCTTTGTATGCAATTTATCTGCTACACCAACATTTCCTGTAATTGTTCTGTTCACTAGCCTGCAGAATGAGAGAGAAGGGCATTGGAAAAGGTCTGCACTACACAGCTGGTCATTGACCTTGCTGGTGGACATAATGTAGTTACTAATATAGTAAATAGAATTCTGATTTAAGTCAAAGTAAAATTTTATCTAAATGCAAATGAAAGCAGCAAAAAAAACTATTGTTATCATAACCCAAACTGGTTTGCAAGGCTTAACATACTCTTCCACAATGCCCCTGGTCTGGTAGCACTCTGAGCCCGATGTCAATTCCAGAATTACATTACTTACAGTTTGGCATCTGACTAGGAGTTACAAAGGACCTAAATCGCCACCAAACCAAAAAACACTGCAGAGTGGTGAGTTAGCCTTTTCAAACCAGTATAAACCCTAATTTCAACCCCACCACTAAGGGAGACATGTATGAAGGGGTTTTCCGAACTTTTCTGGCATAAAATGAGCAAATGTTATCTGTTGTTGGACGTATTGCCTCATCAATTTATGAACTTGTTTTGGCCATTGTTAGAACAGATTTTCCGACACTTTTAATGCCTCCAAACGGGGGGCATTCTGGGCATGTAATGGAGGCGTGTCACACCACATTCGAACTATTAGACACATATATGAATGCAGGTCGGCAAAACTAGGCGCCTTACTGCTCGAACATTCAGAACTTTTTCAATGTGGTCTGTCTGAGTCCGAGGAATCAAAGTAGAGCTAGATTTGCTATTAGGGTAAAAAGTTTCCATTATTTCTCAACTTATACCAGTACAATAATAAAAAGTAATTTCTAATAATTATCAAACTATATAAAGTTAAATTATATAAATAAAAACTCATATAAAAATATTCAATACCCCAAAAATATTAAAATATCTCATTTAAAGTGTATTTAAAATTAATAGAATCTAAAATAATAATTTTTTCTCTTCTTTTTATAAAACCTACAATGAAAGGGTAAAGCAGCTCCAAAAGCATTCAAACAGCATTAAGGAAAGAAAAATGTGGTGGGACCAGAGCACAGGGGAGCAGAGTAGAGGGCCGGAAGCAGCCCTAAAGAGCTTTATAATCTGGTAACTTTGGCTATCACTCCGTCAACCACACCTCTCACGCTCCACTAGCACCCGGCGTCAGTAAAGAGGGGGTCTGCACTGTAGATGATGGTGGTGGTGTTGTTGTTCCCACGGGGGACACTCTGTTAGTGGTCTCTCCCTTGACTGCATGCTGTACGTGGTGTGGGAGGTCCCCTTGATGCAGAATCAGCAGGCAGGAGAAGAAGGGCTAACGTTGTAGAATTATATTTCAGCAGAAGCCTCCTTTTCTTTACCTGGCAAGATGTTAAACACACAGCAGTGGATTACATTGAAGTCACATCTTCACAGCCAGTCCAAGCCACTCAGTAGACCAATAACAGGAGCATTGATCCCCACAAATTAAGTTCCTTGCATAAATGCCTTCCAGAACAAGAATCTTGGATATCTTCACAAAGCTGGGAGATAGAAGTCCAGGCCAGAGACGTAACTGGGTCCCAAAAGGCGTGAGGTCTGGTGGGACTAGTATTACCTCACAAAATCACGAAAATCCAAAGTCCTGGTTTACACAGCCGAGACCTTCTCTGTTGAATTAGACATTTCTTCACTATGTCCTCTCCATGCGGCCAGGGCATTGAATGGTTAAAGTTGCGCCCTGAGCCCAGGTGCAGCATGAGCTATGTCAGGGTGGCATGATGGATTGCACCTCTAGCAGTTTACAGATGCTGATGATGCCACTGATAACCCAAAGGTGGAGGACCCCCAGTGGAGAGACCCAGAACACTAAATTTATTTAGCTTATATAATCTACCACTACCCCCGCACTATGGGCGACATGTATGGACCGGGCTTTTCGCCTGTTTTTTGGAGTAACCTGCGCCTCCGCCGAATCCCCTGTCGGACGCATGGGATGCAGTGTTAGCTCAGCGTTAGCCACTTTCAGTCTGCGCCTCACATGAAGGGGCGGGCAATGTCACGGTGTGGCACGCTGTAGGCGTATCCGGGGCGGGAAGCGGCGTGCTCGAAACTCCGAGCATGTACATCGCGAGTCGACAAAGTGCGGTACTGCATTGTAGCGCCTCGGCAGCTCCGACAGTCAACCTAGTTTATTTTGGTCTTAAAGGGTCAGGCGGAGGCGAATTGGAAGCGAAGAACGGAACATGAGAGGAAAACATAGAAGATCGCAAGAGAAAATCTCGGCGCTCCGCTCCGTGCATCATGGAGTATGATTTCCAAAAAAATCGCCTTTATCTAAAGTCTGAAAACATTCTCAGAAAAAAAAAAAAAAAAGAGCTTAAACCTCATAAATAAAAGACTACATAAAAAAATCACTTTCCAAAAATCTAGAACGGCCGCAATATCAAGAATTAATATATTGGAAAATGCCGGGAAATACAGTAATTCAAATTCTGAAAGCTATTCGCATTGGTCGGCAGAAACCCGGCCATATCAGAAATAAGGAGCGACAGTGAACATAAAACGCTATGGAGAACTATGACCCAATCATAATAAAAGGTTGTGGACAGTTCAAATACAGTAAAATGAGAAAAGAGGTGATTGGCTGAGCTAAGCGGGGGCCTTGGTCTATCACAGGCCAATCAGAATAGGGCGACAGGTACCCATTAAGCCTATGTGAGAAGTTTGGGGAAAAAAAAAAAAAAAACCAATCAAAAAATCAAAGCGGGACAGTTCAAAATAACAGTAAAAGGCAGAAAAGAGCTGAATGCGTTGAGCTTAGCGGGGCTTGGCAATCCCAGCCAATCAGAGCGCAAGCTATACTTCTCTCAATGTAGTCTATGGAGAGATGGGGGCCCCCCCCGCAATGCAATCTCGAGCAAACTCAGCGCCGTGCGGCAAAGGGAGGTAAGAATAAAAATAATAAATTATTTATAATTTGTAAAATATTCTCTGAAAAAGAGCTGAAACCTTCTATAAACAAAATCAATTAAATCCCGAACAACGTGTTTTTTTGCCCGAGACCCAGGCGCTACATAAGGAATTGGGATACGAGAATTGCCGGGAAATACAGTAATACAAATCTGTAATCGCTTCTCATTGTCGGCAGAAGCCACCAATCAGGAATAGGAGCGACATTACAGTAATCAAATCTGAAAGCCTATTCGCATTGGTCCTGCAGAAAACCGGCCAATCAGAATAGGAGCGACAGTACCATTAAAACCTATGAGAACTATTGACCAATCTGAATAAAAAGGTGGTACATTTCAAAATACCGTAAAAATGCAGATAAAGAGGTGATTTGGCTGAGCTAGCGGGGCTTGGGCTATCTCAGCAATCAGAATTAGGAGCGACCAGGGACCCATTATTCCTAAGGAGAAGTTTTTGAACCAATCAAAATCAAAGGCTGGCATTCAAAAGACAGTAAAAATACAGAAAAGAGCTGATTGGCTTAGCTAGCGGTGGCTTGGCTAAACCCACCAATCATGAGCGCGAGCTACTTCTCCCATTGAGTCTATGAAGAGATCGTCGCAATGGCAATCTCGCGCTTAGCGCCGGGCGGCATGGAGTATGGAATAAAAAAATCCTTATTAAAGTGTAAAATCATTACAGATAAAGCGCAGAAACCTTCTATAAAAATAAAGCAGTTAAATCCCTAACAACGCGATTGTCGCCGAGACCGGCGCTACAATAAGAAATTGCAATAGAGAGAATTGCCGGGGGGCTCGTCCCAGCATATCCAATAGAGCCAATCCAATAAACTCCTGTTTGTATTTTCTTTTTTTTCGTACACCAAACTATTGATCCTTGGCGTCGAAAATAAAGAAATAAACCTGATTTTTATTGAATAATATTTTTTTTTATTACCTCCCAAATTATTATTCATTTTATATACACCTCGGGACAACTTCTGTAGTCTTTATCTGTTTGTATTTTCTGCCATGTACAGTTTTTATTTCCAGATTGCATTAGAAAACCCTAGGAAGCGTCGGCTCACTCTCCCATTGGTACCAAATAAGCCGCCCTCTTTTTAATCTAGCCAATTTCTATTTACCATAGAACTCTATGAGAAAGTAGCTCGTGCTCTGATTGGCTAAGCTGGACAGCCCCCGGCCGCTTCAACCAATCACTCTTTTCCTGCCTTTTTATACTGTATTTTGAACTGGTCCGCCCTTTGAATAGTATGGTCAATATTTCTCCATAGGTTAGAGATGGGTCCCTGTTCGCTCCTATTCCTCTTGGAGAAATTGGTCAATTCTCCTCCATAGGTTTAGAATGGGCCACTGTCGCTCCTATTCTGATTGGCTGGTTTTATGCCGCCCAAACAAATATTTTTAAAAAATTTGAATTACTATTTGGAATTTTTATTAATTTTTGTAGTGGGTTCGGCGACAAACGCGTTTTTAGGATTTAACGCTTTTTTTTATAGATATCTGAAATAATGATTTACCTTAATAAAAAGGATTTTTTATTCATACCCATGCCGCAGGGCGCTGACGCCGAATTGCTTTGGCCCCGATCTCTCCATAGACTACAATGGGAGAAGTGCTCGCGCTCTGTTGGCTGGGAACCCAAATCACGCTAGCTCGCCAATCAGCTTTTTCTCCCATTTTTACTGTTTTTTGAATTTCCCCCCCGCCTTTGATTTTGAGGGGTAAAAAATTCTCCATAGGATAAGGGTATTTGTCGTCCTATTCTGATTGGCGGTTTATGCCGACCAATCGAAACGAACGAATTTGAATTACTTATTTCCCGGCAATTCTTTTTTTCAATCCTGAGGGTTCCGGTCTGGGCGACAAACGCTTTTGTTCGGATAGATTTCATTTAGTTTATAGAATTTTACCCTTTTTTTTTCAGAAATATTTTTACAACTAATAAAAATGTTGTTTTTTTAAACATACTCCTTTCCGAAAAGGCACTGAGAGCCAGTTTTCATTGCCCCGATCTCTCAAGACTAAAAGGGAGAAGTACTTCGCTCTGTTTGGCGGGAATACCCAAAAGCCCCCCTAGTTCAACCAATTTTCACTCTTTTCTACCTTTTACTTTATTTTGAATGTCCCTCTTTGATTTTTGATTGTTAAAAAATTCCCCCAAGGCTAAAATGGTCCCTTTCGCTCCTTTCCCCTATTGGTGGGGATACCCAAAGCCCCCGCTAGCCAGCCAATCAGCCCCCTTTTCCCTGATTTTTTGTTTTTTTAAACTGTCCCCCCTTTTGATTTCTGATTGGTCAATAGTTCTCCATGGGTTTTTAATGGTTCACGGTCTCTCCTATTCTGATTGTGCAGGTTTTCTGCCGACCAATGATAATATCTTTCATGAATTTTGAATTTACTGGATTTCCCGGCAATTTCAATATCCTAATTCTTGAATTAGGATATTGGAAAGTATTTTGTTTTATGTATTTTTTATTTTGAGGTTTTGAGCTCTTTTTCTGAGAATGTTTTCCGCCTTTATAAAGGCGATTTTTGATTACATTACTCGCACCGACATGGTGGAATGAATTCTCGCTGTTTTCCAGACCTGTCCTCTCATCAGAACAGATTTTCGGGCCGCAGACCCTCTGCACCAAAGTCCCCGCCCTGCACCCACACACTGGCGAGGCACAGGGGAACTTTTCCCCACATTATGAGCGCACCTCCTTGGACGGCGAATCTTAGGCGCAGCCTCCTCACTTGCACCTCAGTCCCCGCACTGCGTCCCCACACACTGGGTCGAGGCGCCGGCAGATTTTTCCCCTCATGTATAGGGCACATACCCGGGCGCAAATCATAGTCGCAGCGCCGCAACTGGCGGCTAAGTCCCGCACTGCGCCTCAAACACTGGCGAGGCGCGGGGGACTTTACATGGAATGTATGAGCGCATCCCATCGCTGACATAAATCAGGCGCAGATTTCGCCGGAAAACCGGCGGAAAGGTGCGCCCCGACGTGGCGAGATTCATACATGTCGCCCTATGTGTTTTCATGGTGATTCCCGCCATTAGCTCTAAGTAACTTAAACTGGTTACATTTTTTCAGTATAGTATGTCTATAGACTTTTCTGCAGATATGTACATACTAGTGCATCTCAAAAAATTAGAATATCACTGTAAAGATAATTGATATCAGTAATTAAAGTCAAATTGAAAAAAACAACATATTGTATAGACACATTACAGTATGAATAACAAGGTTTAAAATAATACATTTGTGAGCCCTCTAACAAATAAAAAGATAGTACTGGAGAACCCTTTTAATTTTCAATGATATTCTAATTTTTTGAGATGTACTAGTAAGCTGTTAATTGAATACAGGGGTCAAGTGGAGGTCAACAACCATTATAGAAAACACTTATAGTACATTTAAAGCAGAAAATAGTGCAATTATCAGTAAACTGTATTAACTCTTTAGTAGTGTATTGTACCATCAACTCCTGTACACTACAAAAAGCAAGGAATTTCAGCTGTGCCATGTGCAGGGTAAGCTGCCCGAATGCTTCTGTGCCTGCAGGCACTAGGGATCACATCCACCTACTCACAGTGGCAGAGATAGAGAGGGAGGAAGACAAACAGCCCTCCTGACTCCCACAGCCAATTAGTAAAACAGCAGTCAGCATGGGCTGCTGCTCATTCAATCAGAGAAGGCTGCAGGCTATCTGTGCCTCTAACCACAGAGGGGGAAGCTACTGCCTATCTGATAAGGAGATATGGCCACTGAGTGTAAGTGCTCCTTATCTACTGTTTGACTGTGAAAAGAAGTTAACAGTTTAGAAATTCTCTTGGAAAGGCTATGTGTGTATATTAGTGCATGGGCTGACAAATTCAATAATGGAGGCTGGGAGGGGTACTTTGTATAATTGTTGTCCATTGATATGAATGCTGCAAAGGTTCGGAAGACCATCCAGGTGCTAGCACTGTCATCTATGCTTCATCCATAGTTCTTCTAGCTTACAGTGGATTGTAGAGACTCATAGCATGCAGTGGATTGTAGTGTCTCATAGCATGCAGAGGACTTTAGTGTCTCATAGCGGACAGTGGATTTTAAAGTTTTCCATAGCATACGGGAAGTTTGGTGGGAGTCTCATAGCATGCAGTGGACCTTAGTGTCTCTTTAGCTTTCCTTTTAAATTTTGGGGGTTCTCCTGGTATCCAGTGTATTTGGCTGCGGGGGGTTCGTTAAGCAAAACAGCACCAGAGTAGCATCATGCAATGCAGTTCTAGTGCTACTAGCAGCAGGGGACTATAAAAGTCTGACTGCGCAGTGCACACAGCGTTTTCGGGATGTGTACACCGCCGGCCTACCCCAAAATTTTTCTGCTTTCCCTTTTTAAACTTCTTTTCTCCTTCCTTCCCCCTGTGATAGGGCGGGCTCATGGAAAAACTCCTGACCCTATCCCCGGGCCAAAAGGGAAAGAAGGAGGCAGGAAACAGCCACAGAGGGCCCAAACCCCTTTCCTCTTGCTCCCGGGTCTCCAGGGGCCCCACAGAGGGTCAGGTGTGGGGTTTTGTTTATCTTTCCAGACCCCCGGGGAAGTCAGATGATACTCCATCCCCCAAAGGTGGCACCCAGTTTTCCTATCATGGAAAACTGGATGTTACCTGTGGGTAATGGGTGTCAACCAACTTCCCTGCACATTTTGAATACCCCTCCCCCACCCTTTTGAATTTTTTAAAATTTTTTGTTTTTTTTTTCATTTCCCCTTTTTTGGATTACTTCGTTTCGGCAGACTACATCGGATCACCTTTAATCATTTTTTAAAAATAAGTTTATAAAGAGGGCCGTTTTTTTGTGTGTGTTTATTTGGTTGATGTTTTGGGTTTTTTTTTTCCGGGTTAAATTTCCAGTGTTAGAAAGGGAAAGGACATTGAAAACACCTCCCCCATTACTACCCGTCCTGCAGCACATGGTTACGGGGGGCCCAAAGAATCTGGGGGGAAGAAAGGGGCATAGCCACAGACTTGTGCAGAGTTTAAAACCCCAATCAAGACCGGGGATTCTGGGGGAGCCCACCGCACTAATAATTTCCGGGGGGCGACCAGGGATCTCTACCGTTCACTGTACTGTTTTGGGAAGGTGCTGCCACGGCTGCTAATGTACTTTTACTAAAAAAACTCATTTTTATAGGGCGTTTTTGGGGGGGGTTTTGTCACAGTTTCTCAGGGACTGCTTTTTTAAAAATTCAATTCGGGAATTTTGTGGGGGTTTGGAATTTAAAAGTCCAGTGGGGCGTCCCCAGCTGCATATACTTTTTTAATGCTATCTGCTCACAGCACATTGAAAAAAAAAGGGGTTATCTAAACCTGTTTTCCTTTTTTATTCATTTTAAAAACAGCGTTTTTACAATCCAAATACCACTTCCCTTTTTGGTTTCTCAATTCTTTTGCGCAATTTACATCCCGGGGTTAATTTAAACGTTTTTTCTTCTTCTTTTGGTGACTCCAAGAAAACCCTCTTTTTAAAAGCCAAAAAAAAAAAATTTTTTCCCGTAGATTAATTTTACAAGCGAAGGTTTTAAATTTCAATTTTTTTTTTTGTTGGAAACGTAGAAAACCGCCATTTGAACACCCCCTAAAAAACTCGTTGTTTGTGGTTGCCAAATTTTAAAGGGGCAAAATTTTCATCCCGGGGTTTTAAATTAAACATTGTTTTTCTGCTTTTTTGGTGGGCTCCCAAAAAAACCGTCTTTTTCACCCCCAAAAAATACAATTTTCCGTAGGGAAATTTTAAAAGCGAAGGTTTAAATTTCAAATTTTTTTTCTTGTTGTTTTCCCTAGGAAAAACACGCCAATTTTAACCCCGCTTTCAAAGCTCCCTTTTTTTGTGGGTTTTCCCCAATTTTTTGGCGCAATTTAAATCAAAAAGGGGTTTAAATTTAAACGTTGTTTTTCTGCTGTGTTTTTACTCCAAAAAAACCGTCTTTTTCCCCCGCCAAAAAAAAACAATTTTTTTCCCGAAATTTAAATTTACAAGCGAAGGTTAATTACAATTTTTTCTTTTGTTGTGTAGCCTAGAAAACACGCCATTGTAACACGTACAAAGCTCGTAGTTTTTGGGGTTTCTCAATTCATTTTTTGCAATTTATCCAGGGTTAATTTTAAACGTTGTTTTTTTGCTGTGGTAACAAAAATTAAAAACCGTCATTTCACCCCCAAAAAATATAAATTTTTCCCGTAGCCTAATTACAAAACGAAGGTTTTTTTACAATTTTTTCTCTTGTTGTGTAGCGTAGAAAAAACGCCATTCTAACACGCTACAAAGCTCGTAAGTTTTGTGGTTGCTCATAATTTTGCGCAATTTATATCCAGGGGTAAATTAAGCCGTTGTTTTTTCTCTGTGGTGACTCCAAGAAATCGTCTTTTCACCGCCAAAAAATACAATTTTTCCGTAGCCCTAATTCACAAGCAAAGGTTAATTAAAATTTTTTGTTCTTGTTGTGTGTAGCGTTATGAAACACGCCAATGTAACACGCTAACAAAGCACGTAGTTTGTGGTTGCTCAATTGCGTTTGGGCGCAATTTACATCCACGGGTTAATTAATAGCGTTGTTCTGCAGTTGTACACAGTAAAAGAAACTTGTTTTTCACTCGCCACAGAAGAATTCTGTAGCATAATCATATCCAAAGAGTTAATTAATCCTGTTGTGCATTTTATATTCAGTAAAATACACAGAGTTTTTAAACGGGCAACATACAAGTCATTTTTCTGCCCATATGTGAGCGCAAATTTATATCCAAGGGTTTACAAGCTGTTACTGGGTTCCCATTGGAGTCAAATATCAGGGTGTGTATTTATCATATACAGATATCTTTTCATCTAACGGCAGTGTCTGTTACATTTTAGAAACAAACAGTATGTCAAGAGACAGAGAGGTGGCAGATCTTCACCTGCGAGTGCAGAGGCACAAACATTCCGAGGCCCAGGGTCAACCACACAGCAAGGGGGGACATCGCAGCAGGGGTCACTCGGTGAGGCCACAACGTGGCCGCTGTCATCTAGCGGCCTGTGTGTTGTTCATCAACCAATGGTCTTAGATTGGTTGACCTAGGTCATCCACTTCCCTCAGATGACATCTTGTAAACCCCAGCCAAGAGTCGGTGGGAACATCAGACACAAACCCTTAGTTGGCATTTTCCCGGAGCGGGTCACGGCCCTCATCTGTCGCTCAACCCGCCTCCTTGTCCATGCCGGTTCCCACAGCCAGAGATCTACTATGGGTCTGAGCTCAGCGCCACTATATAGCTAGGATGAACAATTTGAGGAGGGCAAAATCAGCAGCTACTTAGCAGCGAAGAAATGGGGCCATATATCCCTGCTTCTTCTTTGCAGTAGTGGCAAAGTATAGATTTTGGAGGAGTGGCATGGGAGGTCATGTTGTGAGGGTTCAGCCTCTCATACCAAGACCGTTTATGAGGAACAGCAGTGACGATGAAACACAAATAGATGATGATGTAGCCGACCGCACTTGGGAGCCGGGGAGGCAAGGGCTTCATCACGTCAGGAGAAAGGGCGTCAGCTTGCGCGTCAGGCCATGGCGCAGCCCAGCAAGTGGGTTGTGTGGCCGTGCTGTCAGCAGGATAGCAGCAGTGTGAGGTCGGGAGCCAAGCGGCCCACGGGGTAAAAAACCCGCTCGCAGGTCCAAGAAAGTAACGGCACTGGGGCTCAGCGAGGCAGCGGACGGTCATAGTCATCTCAGTGCGGAGCGTTGGCGGTAAAGAATCCGATACTGCTCATTTGGTGTGGCAGTTCTTTTGCTCTAAGACACCGAGGAGCCGAATATGGGTATATGGTATAATCCTGTGGGCATGACAGGTGAAGCGTGGCCAGGGAGCTAACGTTGGCACCAGGGCACGGCCCGCGTTAACCACATGCGAGCGTCACCATCCGGTGGCCTGGGAGAAACGTGGCTCATATGTGGTGGGTTCAATCCCTGCCGCCGGCAGCAGCATGTGGCCAGTGGCACGCAAGCCATTGCAGCCAGTCAAGGCTCCACCACCATCTGCAAGAAGTGAGCTGTTTCTCTTTGACATCATCTCCCGGTCCAGATGCACCTGCTCCTCGCTACCATGGTGCCAGCAGTCTTCAGCCGAGGGCGATTGCAAGAGACAGACATTGTGCTTCCAACCATCTAAGATGCAGAAAGCTGACCGTAGCTCCTGTCCAAGTTTTGTTGCTGCAGTCCCTCCCTTTCCAAATGGTGGAACTACTGAGCACCGTGTTCAGCAGAACCTAAATGGCTTGTGCCGAGCCGGAGATGAGAGAGTTCCAATGCCGTAATTTCTTTTCATAGAAGCGCAGTAACAGCACTTCAATAAATATGTAGAACAGAAGGTTGGCCAGTCCTTGAGCTATTTATCAGTTTGTTCAAAGGTTCGACGGCACGCGCGGAACTCTGGAGCGTAACTAAGTTCAGGGCATACATGTCTTTACGCCACGGGTAAATGTGCTTCCGTGGCCCAGGCATCACACAACAACCTTGGACAGAGGAACGCCGCTTTCTCCTCCTACGTTTGTCAAACGGAGGCTCCAGCGCCAATGTCCGCCTCCTCCTCCTCCACCACCATCTCAGCCTCCACAAGTACTTGCTCATCATAACCCACATGTGTAAGGGCACAGCGGTGTCATTGCAGTTCTACACCTGGCTTGCCTCGACGGAACGAAGTCACCAACAGGGAGGAACTGCTCTGTGTCATGCAGTCAAGAATGTGTGGCTTTCTCCGCGCCAACTGCAAATCGAACCATGGTGGATATGACAATGAGAGGAACATGGTGTCCGCGCTAGCACCGATGAGGTGATGGTCCAAGCCGCCCTGCATGCGCAGTGTTCAATCTGGTTGTGAGAAAGGTCCTGAAGACTTCCCCCGATCTTCCAGAAGATTCTGAAATGGCAGGAAACTGTGCAATCGCACTCAATCCATTCTACAAAGCCAGGAACACCCTCCAGCTGAGTTTGCAGCGTCGATGAACGCCTCCCCCAACACACTCTGATATGCGATGTTTCCACCGTTGGAATTCAGCCTGCACATTTGGACCGACTGTATGAACAGAGAACAGGCCATTTAACGGATTTTTGATGATCCAGTCGGACAGAGGATACTCTCCCTGTGTAACTTTGATGACAGCCAGTGGCATGTTCATCGCTGACACCTAGCCTGTTTGTTGAGGCCATTCGATGAGGCCACGTTATTTGTCAGTCCGCCGAGAACGACGGGATAGAATAACTTACATTCCCACTAGCTTCATGTCCTGAAACTGAGATGCTGAAAAAATCTGTCTGGGCAGGGGACAGAGACGTGGCGACTAAATCTCAGGTCTGGGCCGACATGAGTCCGGTTGGGACTGAAATGGAGATGAGGAGGACAATGGGGAGCCAGAAGCCATTGTCTGGTGAAATGAGTGGATTTTCTACCCAGGTGACAAGAGAGGAGGAGCAGGAGCAGCTTGGAGGAGGTAGATGGAGATGAGAAGACGAAGGCAGATGACCCTCAGAGCACCATGGCAGTATACAGTGGATGATGGGAGGCAGGGAGCCCCTCGGGAGTCACTTGTGCAGATGGCCGCAGCAATTCTGATTTGCGCTGGCAAGTGACAGCCGAATAAGTCAGCATCCGGCATAGGGATGACTTCTGGCACTCCACCCTATTGTGAACCCTCGCTACCGGCCCAAAAAGGAGCCTTTTTGTCCCAGCTATTGAGAGGAGGACAAAACTCAAATAACCCTTTAATCAACAGCAGGACCTGGAGCAGACCTGAACCAACAGGTGGTGGCCTACTTGGACAGGCACTCTGCCCACCAACCAGTTAGGAAATCCGCTGGACTAACTGGCAGCCAAACAGGATGTGTGGCCTGCAACTTGCCGAGTTTGCAGTGGAGAAGTCTGTCCTGCCCGCCAGTAGTGTGGCCACAGATGCGGTTGTTCAGTGCGGCAGGGCCATCGTTACCCGCCAAGGAGAAACCACGCTTGTCCACGGGAAATTGGAACGACTGATCTTTGTCAAGATGAATCATGCGTGGATCTGGCGCAGGATTTCCACACACCAATGCCTTAGTCGTCAGGACTACATCAGCATGACTCCTCACCCAAACTGGGAGAAATGAGTTCTGGGTTAAAACGTTACCTCCTCAGCCACTATTCTGATGCCGCCACCCGCCTGATCCACACATCTGCTGACAGTTTTCCTCCCATCTGCCCCAACCATCCCCCCCCCTTTACCAGGGACTGGTATTGTCCAACCCACCTCCATCACTCTGTCATTGTGCCACTTTATGCCCTCATCGCAGCTGCTGCTGTTGGCAGGTGGCCTGGTGACATCCACACTGTGTCCATTGTGCCACTCTCTGACCTGCATGCTGTTGCTCCTCTGGCCACCTGTGCACCGTTCCACTCTCTGTCATTGTGCACTCTGTGGCCGTACTCCAGTTTTTTGCCACCTCCAGAATGTCATTGTGCCATTCTCTGACTCATGCTGCTGCCACCAGTCACCCCACTCTCTGACATTGTGCCACTCTGTGGCCTACTCCAGTTTTTGCCACCTCCAGAAAGTCATTGTGCCACTGTCTGACCTTGTGAAGGTAGAGAGGTTTTAATCAATATTGTGTTATATGTATAATTATGAAATCCCAAGCTTTTCTCCTTATAAGTCATCTCAGCTAATATGGAATCGAACATTTGTCAAAAATGATGCAGCAAATATGAAGAAGCTAAGGATGGCTCAGGATGTGACCACGTTTGTTATCTGTTCCTCAAAGATTTGACCTCCAGCTATTGTCTCCCTGTTCCTTAAGTTTCGTTTCACACTGGAAAAATCACTGAGTTTTGGCTAATGCAATCCAGAGACTTTTGTCCCCAGAGACATACGTGGACCAATGAAATAGTACTTAAACAGCTGCCTAAATATGGACATACACATCCGTTCCTCTCTTCCCTACTGCGGCACAGCGTTATCTTGATTCCAGTCATTACAGAATATGTGATGTAATGGTTTTGCTTTGTCAGAATTGCTTGGAACATGAATGAAATCATGACCCAGAACCCTGTGTCTGACTCAATTTCTAATCGGATACCGATACATGTTCCTCCGACCCTTGCTCGATCGTGTAATTTGGAATACCCGGGGGCAAACCGTGGTGAACCTCCCCAATGTTTTGGTACACTACCCCGCAACATTATGGCGCCCAACTCGTGGGGCGTAGCCTGAGGGTGGATCTAGGGACCCCTGAGGACCCGAACCTGCCACGGGCGTTTTTGAGGATCGGAGATATCATAATAGAGTACTGCAGCCTCTAAAAGGTCACGGAGAGTTGATACATCTATAATGTAATCTAAACCTTCGTTGGCCATTTGATGTCCTCCCGGTTAGAGATTGGCTTGTGGTACTGGTCCGTGGGTGGTCACAATAAAGTGACTCAACCTAGAAAACTTTGATCCAGCCCCGGCTACGTTTCGAAACTTCTTGGTTTGCTGTGACTTCCAGTAGTTCGATTGTCACTGTTTGTAGTCAACTAACCCTTTGCCCTGTATGGTTGCTGACATATCTTAGTGGGAACCTTCACAGTCTCTAAGGTTAATTGTTATGAGTGAGGTAAACGGAGTCTCCCGGGTTATTTTTGGCAAGAACTGTTTATTGCTAGAATATTCAGGTGGGTCCGGTTAGAAATAATCCACTAGGGATTATTCTGAAACATATATAAGTATAGCATATATGTTCTGGCAAAGACCGGAATATACGGTCGCCCACATTATGTGGCAATACAAAGGTGGGACTCATTGGTTTGTTAAGTTAGGTGGGACTTTTATTACGTTGATAGAATCGTTGTGTTGTTGATACCGGGATCTGGCACAGGTCCGTGGCCACTGGCTGTGTAGCTCCTTATTGACAGGTTGGGAGATCCCCCCAAGTATAGAACACCCAAAAATGTTTCTAAGATGTCGTCACAAAGAGCATAAGTAGTCCTGATAGAGGCAGAGACTGTTTGAAGAAAATGTAATGAAGAAAAGAAGGGAAAAAGTATGTGAAAAATGCATTCCTCGAATGTATAGTTGTGGGATTGTCCAAAGTAAGGGAAGATTGCAACCATCAAAATGGCAAGAGTAGTGGAGAATCAAAGAGGGCAGTTTATCTGACAAAGGATGGTTGAGATGGGCACAGGCTCACCTACCGAGTGGCCAAAAGGTTTGCAAAAAGAATGTTAGTGGTTGGAAGTTGAAAGTGTTGGAGGGAAGGATAAGGAAGGAAAAACTGTATGGATATTAAAATTTTTCTGTTTTAGTTAGGTAAGAAAACTGCATCAGGGTTAATTTTATATTTCAAGCTACAAATCACTTGTTATCTATCAACACTGAAATTCAGGCAGAGTGTATAACCTTTGGCTTCGATTCAAAGCTCTAGTTAGGGGGGGTAGCTGCTGCTGGGACATTTCTCCCTCGGCTCTAAGTGTTCAATGAAAATTGTAGCGCTCAGGCTCAAAGAAAGTGCAGTCGTGTAGTTTGATCGATAGAGAAAGGATGGTGAAATAATATATAGTATTAGACTGGAGAAGAAAAAAGCATAATCACGCTCTGTGTAATGATTATAAATCATGAAGATAAGCTAGCATGGGTTGAGACAAGCACTGAAAGAACAATGATGTCTTCCCTAAGTCCACCCCATAAAGCCCCAAAGAAACTTAGGGGGAGAGTGATGACCCGCAAGTGCGGTGGTCTCCACCCCGCGTATTGGTCAAGTGGGGGTTTCTGGGGAATAGGGAGGGCCCCTCGTGCTCTGTACCCCCCTGCGAGGGACCGAGTACAATCTAGAAAGGTGGATCCAAGCTCAGTTGCCTGTTAATAGACCCCAGGCACGATTGTCAAGGGGAGACAGGGGGGGGGGGGGGGGGGGGAGAGCTACTGTTTCACTGGGTCATGGGACATCACCACTCACCAGGTGGAGCCATAGTTAACCCAGCCAAACCCATCAATTGTCACACCGAGGGGGGGTGGCACAGATTATCTATGGATAAAGCTGTTCTGAGGCTAGCCCAGGACTGTGGAGCATTATCTGAAGGAGAAGGGCCAAGTGGATACGGGATCTGCTATCCTGACGGGTGCAGGAGATCTCCCTTGCACGTTTTTGGTCCATGCTGTGGGACCGGTCTATAGTGGTAAAGATATTGACAAGGAAACAACTCAGCTTACATCTGCTGTTACTAATGCTTTGGATTTGGTTAATGAAGTAGATGACACAATTATGACAAGCCGGTCCATCTCCCTCCCACTTATCTCCTCTGGTATCTTTAAGTTTCCTATAAAATTATGCATTAAAGTCCACTTACGTGCATGTTTGAATTACATTAGCAAAGCCGAAGGGTGTAATTTAGATGAGGTCAGGATAGTCTCCTCCTCGGCCAGGGCCAGCACGCCATCCTTGTAGCAGAAGGGAGGGCCCTGGGAATCTTCCCAGAATGTGAGGATCTGGACGCAAAGGAGCAGCCCCCACCCCCACCAGTCCCAGAAGCACAGAGCGGTCGTCAGGCTGGGCCATATCTATGATGCGAGGCAGGCTCCTCCTCTTCCCACTATAGTTGTCATTCACCCTAAACAGATAGATTTGCCTGTCTAGCAAAGTTGCCAGACCCCATGAAATTCCCTAGCGAGTTTTCTAAGAAAGTTGTACACAAACCAGGCAAAATCTTGGGGGCTAAATGGAAAAAGATTTAAGAGGACCCTGGTGCTTGTCAGAACCCTGATGACTACCCGTTCCCACCATTCAGCAAATATCCTGAACCCTTCTGGACTTGATATATTCCTCCTTTGAGTCTGGATAGGCTTTTTTTGTGATCAGATTAAAGTCTGGCACAAGACTTGTTTAAGTGACCAAGCCCACCACATCACCAGATTTGCAGCATGACCTGGGGAGGCAGTGGATTTTTTTGCTGCACGGCTAAGCCCAGCAGTTGGTAAGAATTGGATTCTCACCACGTCATATAAGATTCAATGTTCCCTATTAGTAAGGGCTCGTGATAGATGGCCTAGAGGATGAGTCTCAGGGGTTCTAGTCTTGTGGGCGGACAAGGCCAGAAACTTTATGTGGTCCCAATACAAAGAAGCTCGTTGGCAGTGGTAAAAGGTTACCAAAGGTAGGTTAATCATGACAAGAAAAAAGAAGTGGGGTAAAAGAAACCTGCCCAACACACTTATGGTTGAATATGCCCAGGTTCCTGAAAACTATCAGCTGTGGTCCCTAACCGCCAGACTAGATGCAGGGCCCCCGAGAGCTGCCTGTTTGCTGGGAGGTGCAACCAGTCGCCATTTCAAAAGATACTTGCCGAGACTCGCCTTCCGGCACAATTTCACCTCAAGCAACATAGAACATCCCTACTCAAGGGGGGGCCCCAGGAGAGGGGTCCCAATGAGGGTGTGCCAGCGGGGGCCCGCCCTTGCAGCAGGGGGAAATCGAGAGGCCTGCGGGGTAGTGACTATAACCTCTCAGCGGGTCACCCCACTGATTTCTGGTGGACACTGTCGCGCCCGACCATCTGTAATAGCAGCTAAGAGCCTGCCCTCCGCTGAGGTCCAGATCTCCTCTGATTGTCCTAAATTGTATTGGGGTTTGATGGTCGCCATACATAAGACGCCCCCTCACCATGCACAATTAATGCTGGTCCCTTTCCCGAACTTGATGATCCGTTTCCTTGTTTCTGACAACTTGTCCAGTCAACCTGCTGTGAGCAGACCTGCGCCAATTGATCGCGTGGCCAACATACAGTTTTCTTTCCTCTCAGAAGGTAATGGAACTTAATTTACAAGACTCCCGGGATCAGAAGTATGGTATCACTACCGCAGTGCACTGAGGCCCTCCCTCTCTGATGATGACCTTAGCAAGCCCTCTCCATCTTTGGATTCATCTGGTATTTTTTCCAGCCTCCCACCAGACTTATGGTCACAGGGACCGAATGATAGTCTGCCTTCTCACTGTCCCACACCCGTGCCATGTATACCTGAAGGATGGAGTCTCCTACCCTAGACTGTCCACATTATCCCCTCAAGCTGGTCAAGAAGAATGGACCTGAAGCTAATACAGGTCTTTTTTGAACTCAGGGGTACTCGTCCCCTGCATCTCTCCCTGCAAACACCCCTCTTTTTCCTGTGAAGAAAAAGCTGCCAAGAAAGGAGAACCGGCAGAGATAGACGAATGGTGTGCAAGATCTCCGAGCGTAAATGCAGCCACTATCCTTGAAACATCCATTGGTCCCGCAAGACCCAACACCCTGCTTTCCCAGAGTGCCCTCCCTCAGCTTCATGGCTTCACAGTAATTGATCTGACTAATGCGTTCTTCAGCGGTCCTCTCTTCATGAAGATGTCAGTACTTGTTTGCTTCACTCTATCAAGGATCTCAATTAGTACCTGACACGGACACCTCAAGGGGCCCAGAATAGTCCAAATCAGTTACTCAGAGCTATGAAAGCTTCTCTACAACCATGGTGGTAGCCAACAACCCTTGAAGTGACCCTTCTTCATTATGTCGATGATCTCCTTCTTGGAGGAAGGCCCTGAAGATAAGGAAGGAAAATCCTATCCCTGCTGCAACATCTGCTACTCTCAACCTGCAAGGTCTGCCAAGGATAAGCTCCAGTGGTGCCGAACAAATAGTTGTGTTACGTAGGGTCACTGCATATACCCAAGGAACCAGACACCTTACAGATGAACGTTGTGCAAGCCATTACATCCCTTCCCTAATCCAAAAAGCCAAGACAACTACAGATTTTTTCCCTAGGCCTCATTGGCACTTACTGTAGGCATGGGTTACCGGATGCACATCCAGAAATATGCAGCCTTTATATGATTGCCGTTGAAAACTGGGAGGACCTGTGTTTTGACAAGCACCCAACCTTTATGTTTACGAGCAACAACAGGACCTGATCCTTGTCTCTGCAGGACTGCAATTCGACTGCCCCAGCTCTTGGAAAACCAGACAGACAATCAACCTTCAACCTATTTGTTTCGGAGCACGAGACAAAGGGACATTGCTCTGGAGTCCTTACCCAGCGCACATAGGGGCCGCCAAACAGCCCCTGGGATACTACTCTGCCCGATAGGACCAGGGTGAGGCCAAGGACCGATCCTGCCTGCCTCAAGGTTGCCATGCAGCATCAGATCCTCATTGGACAAAACTGCAGATATAGTCATGGGAGCAATGAAGTGATCATCCAAGCACCCCATGATCTGGCTGCAGTGCTGCAACATGAGCTCTCCCCGAAGGCACATGACTCATCAACGTCACCTGCGCTTACCAGTGCTCGCTCCTGTTACAAATCTAATATCTCTCTCCTTCAAAAACGATGCACTGTTCTGAATCCAGCCACTCTTCTACCACTACACAAGGGGGAAGAGAGAAGAGAGATACAGGAATTGGAATATAATCGCGGATGAGAGACTACCATGAACTGTCCTAACCGCCTTGCAAGAACAACTGCAGGCCCATTCACAGTGTGACTGAAGAAATTCCCCAAGAAGCGGATCTCAACCTGTGGACAGATGGATCAAGATATCTATGAAGATGGACTTTCATACAGGATTTGCAATAACCACAGAAGATGAAAATCCTCATGTCCAGAAGCACTGCCCCCACACTTTCAGCTCAATTTGCCGTTTACGAGGCTCTGGAGGAAGCCTGTAAACATGGCCAAAGGAAAGAACAGCCATATATGGACAGATTTCAGGTAAGGCCTATGGCATAGCACATGACTTTGACTCATCTGGAAAATAGAGGAATCATCACAGCAGCGGGAACGGCCTAGTTCAAGCATGCAAGTACAGATCAAGACACTAATGGCCGCACTTGAACTGCCCACAAAGGTAGCCATCTTAATGGTTTAAGGCCCATGGCAAAGTGAAAGACAGACAGACCCGATGAAACCAGACAGCATAACCAAAGCAGTAAAGCAGCAGCTCTTGGTGTAGTGGTCATACCAAGTGCCTGGAACCTGAGGGCCCATTATGGTAACCTACCCAGAAGCCCAGAAGAAGGAATTCCTTACAAACAACAGGATCTGATAACTCCAGCCTCTGATTGGAAGCCTCGGGCTGGCCTCCCCAAGAAAGAAATATCAGCAGAACAACATCTGGCAACTGCAAAGGAAAACAACAGAGAAGAAAAGAATGGAGCAACTCGTCGAAAGAGTGAATTTGGAAGTGTCAAAGGGCCTTGTCTGGTATTACCTAGACGAAGTATCCTTCCGAAAGCAGCCTGGCCCATGGCAGCTACTCATCTTGGAAAGAATCCATCACTCAGCTATGTGCAGAAGTTGTACATGCTCCAGGAATCAGTTCCATATTGCAGCCTACAATCAAGCATGTAATACTGACCGCCTGCAACACCTTCCCCTGCTGCTCCAAGTTCCCATGCAGCACTTGGACGAAGCAGATATCCTTCCAAAGTGGAAATAGGATTCAATTGGACCACATCCAGATAGCCTAAGAGCGGAAGAAATGAAATAATGTTTTGGTTGGCAGTAACTGATGTTTTCAGGATTGCCAGAGCCTACCCAGTGACCAAACAAGACCTCCAAAGTAACGGCAAAGAAGCTGATTACTAAATAGCTTGTCGATTTGGATCCTCTGGTTATCGAGTCATACCAGTGTACAATCATTCTCTTTTCCTGCGGTTATTATCCGATAACTTTGGAACATGTAGGGGTAGATTTTGGGCCTCCAACTCCGTAGCCCATCCCAAAAAGCTCTGCGAAGGGTAGACGAGAATGGATGGGAGACTCCTCAAGAATAAGTTGTCAAAAATGACTTGCTGAGTCGCCTCTTGCGGGTTGATGCCACTGGCCAGACCTTCTCCCATTGTTCTATTACCACTTAGGCACTACCCCACAAGCAAAACATGTCTATAACCCCCATTGGGAGATAACTGTTTTGGGAAGCCGTCCTTCTGTGTTTGAGGTCAGGGACAAGAGTTAGGGGAAAATAGTGACAGGACTGTAACAATTTTGTGATTGAATTTAGTCTTAAAGAGTTGACTATTTGCATGCTGCAGTCTCTGCATGTATTCCAGAATCCACAGGGGAAACGTGCATGATTTTATTTTTTTTCAAAACCAGGATATTCGATGTACATAAAGAGGATATAAGGAAGGAATTGCCTGGAAGCCCAGATTTGAAAGGCCCATTCACTGTGTATCCTGATTACCCCCACTGCGTAAACTGGAGGTGAAGCCCACGTGATCCATGCTTCCATTGATAAAAGGGACCCAGTGACAAAATTGATTGTTTATATCCTTTTATGTTTATACCTGATATCTGAAATGCTATAGTGTGATTTTTGGCATTAACCAAAGTGTGCAAACCTTTCCATTTTGATCTTGTGAATATATTACCCCAATAATCCTGCCATGAAAAATATGTCTTTCCCCGCAGGAATGGACCTCATCTTTGGTGACAGGGTATTTTACTTGTGTTAAACACTCCCCTGAATGAAAATTGCTATTAATGGTCAGATGTAGGATATAGATTCTATGGAGTGCCAAGGGGGGGGTCCAGATCAGTTTTACAGCGCTAGATCAAATTGCTGCAGGCTTCGCTTCCCTTATTCCCAAAGTTCAAATTAATAATAATTGTAGACTGGAATAATTACATTTATTATAAATCAGCAAATGTGTTTGTTAATTACATGTAGAGATGGGTTTTTCAGGGAGTCTATGAAAGAATTAGGCCCAATACTAGATGACCTACATAACCGCTTAGCCGATCGACATGTGCAGGCTGAGGAAGGGAGGAGGAGTTTTGTGGCAAGATAGTTGAAGAATGCTGGCACCCTAATCTGCCTGACAACACAGGAGTGAATGGAAAGGATCACTACCGCCCTGGGTAAAGATAAAGGAGTCTGTCCAAGGAACTTAAGGAGAACTCAGAGGGTGGATAGCTCTTTGGTGCCTCCTAGGCTGACTGATTGGTCGGAGGCTTGGAAGCGCTTGTTTACAGCAGGTGGCAATGTAACTGCTAATTAAATTAGTGGTGCTACTGTTTGTGCGGTGTGCTGCAGCGTTCCGTCTCTTACAAAAATCTATGGCCAGATAGCTGGAGCAGCCACCTCCTGAACTTCCTTAAGCACGAACAGGAGCCTCTGATGTTTGATGAAAGAGACACCACAGACATCCCCTCTTAACAAGAGACCCCCATAAGTAATGAACCAAGATTCAATTCTCTGGATTTGAAGGACAGTTCTAGGGGAAAAACACACACAGTTAGTTAGGTCAATTGAATTTGCGTGCTTAATTCCCCCCCCCCATAGAGGGTTTCCTCACAATTCTTCTGAAGAAATCTCCACACCCTTTACCCCCATTGGTGATGCAGTTTCCAAAGCTCCTATCAATTCTTAGCTTTCAGGAAGGACAATAGGGAACAGTGAGAAAATCTGGTCTTTAGGGGGGGATTGTGAAGTTAGTGAGGTTTGAACTGCAATATTGTGTATATGTTAATTATGAATCCCAAGCTTTTCTTCCTTATACGTCATCTCAGCTAAAATGGAATCGACTCCATTTTGTCAAAAATGTAGTGCAGCAAATATGAAGAAGCTAAGATGGCTCAGGATGTGACACTTTGTTATCTGTTCCTCCAACGATGTGACCTCCAGCTATTGTCCTCCCTTTCCTAATGTTCGTATCACTGGAAAATCACTGAAGTTTTGCTACTGCAATCCCAGAGACTTTTTCCCCAGAGACCACGTGGAACCAATAAAAGTGTACTTAACAGCAGCCTAAGATATGACATACATCCGCGCTTCCTCTCTTCTCTACTGCGCCTTGCGTTTATCTGATTGTCAGTTCATACAATATGTTTGTAATGTTTTGCTTTGTCAAGAATGCTTGGAACATGAATGAAATCTGACCCAGAACCCAGTCTGACTTCAATTTCTAATTCGGTGGAAGTCGGGACCGATACATGTTCCTCCGATCGTATTTGGAATACCGGGGGCAAACGGGTGAACCCCCCAATGTTGGTAAACGACCCCCAACAACCTCATGTTGCTGCTGCTGTGACCTCCACTCTGTGACATTGTGCCACTCTGTGGCCTACTACTGTTTTACCACCTCCAGAATGTCTTTGTGCCACTTGCCGAACCTCATGCTGCTCGTCCCACCGTCACCTTGTCCACTATTCTCTGTCATCTGTGCCCCTCAGTGGCCTACTACGTATTTTGCCACCATCACAGAATGTCATTGTGCCAACTGTCTGACCTCATGCTGCTGTCTGCTGTTACCCATCAACACTGTGGTCATTTTGCCACTCTTGGCCTACCAATTCGAGTCATGGCGCCGCTCACTGTGCGTGTGACAGGGCGACGCCGGACAAACGCGAGGCCGAGCAGGTATCCTCGCGGAACCGAGTTTCGTGATAGCTCCTCCCCTTCCTCAAGCGCGCGGATCACACCCCCTTAATCAGTTTACCCCTTTTTTTTTTTTTTTTTTTTTTTTTTATTTTTTTTATTTGTTAACCCTAACTAATGAACCTAAAACATTGGCCTATCTAGTATTATGGTAGAGATACAGGTGCGCAAGCTGCATACATCTTGTATACGTAAGGACCACGTGTTCGCAACAATATTTTTGCTAAGAATTAGCCAGCACCTCCTCTACTTTAAAAGGAAAGCGAGGTCACAATTCATCAGGGCACTCGTATCTCTCTGATGATCTACTATCAACCAAAAAGGAGACCAAAACCAAAAAATTTTGAATAGAGGGTAGATGAAAAAGAGATCCAAACAGATTGGTGCCGAAGTTTCCTTTTTCTAAGCAAGATGACCTATTTACAAAAAGTTAGAAAACAAAGGGGGAAAGCGACTTCTATATACCCGTGATGATGGCCAGCAGGGTTAATTAGACAAAAAATATAAAACCCAATTGGAAGGTACTACGTATGATAGCAAATTGGCCACCATTTAAGACCCCCCTCGGTGGGTGTATCAAAAAGGAAAACCCTAGGTCAACAATTGATATCATCAACCAAAAAACCAAAAAAGATAAAAACAGAAAAAAATTAGCAGTACAAATCTGCACTTTGCCTGCCTGAGGTTTTCAAAATTGCTCCTCTAAATTTTCAAAGGCAATGCATTTGCCCCTCCCCCAAGGCCATACAATCAAAATTAGGGGTTTTAACACGATAGCCAGGGGTTATTAAATGCTTTAAATTGCCCCTGTGGGGAATATACGTGGGCCAGACACAGGCGGGAAAAATTCGGCCCACTGAACATCTTTTGCAAACCGTATTTTAAAAAAAAACTCAACAAACCCTTGAAAACCCCCCAATGAGAGATAAAAAATTCTAAAAAAATATTTGGGGGAAAAAAACGTGGACGCCACTTTGCAGAGATGGACAAGTCTGTCCGACTGCGGGGTGTGTCCTGGAGAAAATTGGGTTGCCCAAATAATACCCAATAACTACTAGATTTCTCAAACGGGAGGCATTTTGGATAACCCCTTTTGGGGTCTCTCTCCGAAAGGGTAAACGAAAGTCTCAACCTCAAGTCTTTCCCGTAACTGCCCCAACTTTTGCCTGTTTGTTTTCCTTGTTTTTAACTACCATCCTTCTTTTCTTAAGAATGACCAATACCTGTGTGCCGCCGCCTTGAGGGAAGGGGGGGGCTATCCCCGAAACTCCGCGAGGCTACCCTCGGGGTCGGGTTTTCGCGTCTCCCCTGCTACAGCGCACATGAGCGGGGGGGCCCTGGACGAAAAAACGGCGTTTATAGCCGCAACTAAACGCGAGTTAAAACTTTTGCTTACGAAAAGGGCTTCTGTGAAGTTACAGATTTTTGTCTTTCGTTTTATGAAATCATTAAAAGGAACATATTTTATGATATTGCCGGTTCTACCCCTAT